>PYXC01002372.1:1437500-1452500 GCA_015244755.2 Tenualosa ilisha
CATTTGAAATGTTCAAAGATGTGGGTATTTCAGTGAGGGAATAAACCACCACTTTGACACAAAGAGTCCTGTGCTCTAGATGATCCACTAGCACTTTACTCACTAACACATTACTCAGACGAAGGCTAGCTGTATGTCTGACCACTCTGTAGTGTATGCAGTATAAGCATAATAAATGGGGCATGAGAGACTGTGGTGTGTTCAAGACAAATGGGATCCTACATTATTATGCCCATATACCCTTCAGTCATAGCCTGGTAATAAAACCAGAGCCTCGTTCTACACTTTTGTTTCGTACAGAGGGTGTGAACATTCGGTAGTGAGATTTGATTGCTTGCTTGCTTGAGTTGTTTAAGTTTAAAAAGATTGGATCAGCCCCTGACTGATAGCTTGCCTCGACTGATAACATTCTAGCTCTGCATTCACATTGCCTCCCTCTGTTCGCTGATTGGACAGGCTGAATGCCTCCTGAGACAACAAGTTAAATGGGATCAAATCCAGACTAGCACCGTAGGGTGATGATAATCAAGCGGAAGTGCTAGGAAGGCATGACCAGGCTACTTCAGTCAGGGATCACTGTTGGACTTGTTAGAGGTGTCAGATAGGCCACACTGGGTGTAGGAGCGGTTGAAGTTCCTGGGTTGGAAGGAACAGAGTGTTCAGAAAAATTAGATGGGGTCTTTGCAGCCCTGCCCGTTTCACAGGTTACTGATATTTTTAATTTTGATATCCGAGCATTTAATTAATTGACCGTGATCAGGGATGTCAAGAAGATTTTAAGTTATTCAGCAAATAAGATGTCAGAAAGTAATCTCATACCCCTCCTTTAAATGGTAATATAAAACTATCTAATTAAATTAAGTCTCTATGGGAAAAGAAGCCAGCAACTGCCAGAAAGTGCTTGATAACAAAGTTACATTTTCAGTACCTCTATTACTGAGAACTTCTGGCTTCGAAATGGAATGAAGATTTAGTTGCATTAGTTGATATATGATGTTCCCCTGAGTGATTAAGACTGCTGTTAACCAGCGGCTCACTTTCAGCAGCACTTTAATTAAATCATACAGATCTCTTCCTTGCCCTCATCTCTTATTAAATCTTATGTCTCCCTTCCTTCTCTTTCCTCCCCTCTTTTCCTGACTTCATGCTTTCTTCTACTCATCTCTTGTTCCTCTCCCTTGACAACATCCTCCAGCATCCGATGATTTTGCTCTGAACTCACAGATCTATCAGACTCGTCTAAATCCCTGATGGCATGATTCAGCTAAATGAGCCAATGAACTGCAGGATCATGACCCAAAGCGTACTGTACCAGAAGACTACCGATGTCAGAATTAGGAAATGTTCTAGATTCTGCTATTTTTACATTTCAGATGAACCAACCCTTTCTGCCCTGCCCCTCTCTGCCTCTCCCTCCCTCTCTCTCTTTCTCGCTCTCCCTCTCTCTCTCTCTCTCTCTCTCTCTCTCTTTCCCTCTCTCCTTCTCTCCCTCTCTCTCTCTCTGTTCTCATCAGACGATCCGGCGAAAGGATGAATCTCAGGAGATGCGAGTGCAGTTCCAGTTTGTCACCTACGGCACCAGGCCTTCTAAGGACAAGAGCGGCGCGTACCTGTTCCTGCCCGATGGCAGGGCCAAGGTAGCTCCTACTCCCTCAGCACCAGTAGAAACAGCACGGCACGGCACCACTGCCGGGGGCTCTGTTATTATACTGCAGTGTCCTCTCTCTTTCTCTCTCTGCCGCTCTCAATAGTCCTAGCCAGCTCGTTTTGCACTGCGAGATTCAACATCAGATTTCCCAGACCTTTTCATAAAATATTCGCCTGCTCAGTAACAAATGTTTAGCTGTACAACCAATGCCTCTTTGATTAATGGGCCACTTGTATGCAGGTTATAAGATCATCAGGCTATCAGAATCTCATTTTAGGATAAAGGGTTTATCCATGATAAGCCAGACACCTGCATCAACCATAGTAAAAGGGGGTACTAAACGGTCCTCGCTCTCTTTTTCTCTCTCTCTCACTCACTCTCTCTCTCACTCTCTCTCTCTCTCTCTCTCTCTCTCTCTCTCGCTCTCTCTCTCGCTCTCTCTCTCCCTCTCTCCCTCCCTCCCCTGTAAAAGCCGTATACCCAGAGGGAGGCCCCAGTGGTGCGAGTGGTGGAGGGGCCGCTCTTCTCTGAGGTGGTCACGCACTACCAGCATTTCCAGATGACCATCTGCATCCAGAATGTGCCTGGGGTGGATGGCCTCTCCCTGGACATCAGCGTGCTGGTGGACATTCATGACCAGACCAACAAGGAGCTGGCCATGCGCGTGGTCACGGATATCATGAGTGAAGACACCTTCTTCACGGATCTCAACGGCTTCCAGGTCAGTGTGGTCCAGGGTGAGGGCACCATCTGGTAATTGGTGCATTTCAGCCATACCCTAAATAACTTTCGAACTATTGAATTCAAAAGGGAAACAGAAAAAAACATATTATACATTGTATTGTAATGTAATTTAGACTACCATTTTATTGGGTTGTAAGGACTTTTTCACCCTCTTTAGTTGTGGACGTTCATGATATGAAGTCTGCTGTCTTGCTTTAGACAGTATTCTACCACTTGTTGCTAGGTTACCTAATACTCTTAGGCTCTGATCTAAACGTTTGAGAGTGTCTTGTATTAACCCACCACATAAAAATGAATCCTATTGACAGCAGTAACACAGTACAGAAATAAAACTGGTATGGGCAGGCAAGATGTTTTACTAATTTAAAAGAAAAATTAATATTTTAAATCAAACTATAGTTTTTTCTAAAAAGGAGGGTTAAGTAGGGCAGGACAATTAATGGGAAAATTAATCGACTCCTAATTGTTGTTTATTATTGCTGTTATTATTAATTATTTTATTTTTCTTTTCTTTGTATTCTGTGCATTCCACTGTGTGTGTTCATGTTCTGTTCCATGAAAGCACACTACCACATGTGATGTCATGTGATTCTACCCAGTCCAGTCAATTAAATATGATTTAGATTTGAAGTTCTATCGCCCAGCCCTTAATCGATCAATATGGAAAAATATATTATATTTAATTATATTATATATTTTGCCATATTGCCCAACCTTAGGACTAAATGATGACTAAGTAAGGATGTTTTGGTTCAGGCTGTTGTTTTCTCAAAGTGTCCCTGTCATTGCTGTGTGAGCTTGATTGTTGTCTGCTTCTAAGTTAAGTAGAAGTAGGCAGAAGTCTTGAATGTGCTGTCAGTGCAAGTATGATTTTTTTTTTTTTACGCATTGGTCACGTTGTTTTGAATGTGGTATTGTGGCAAAGTTAGGCAGCCTTCATTTTTTCATACCCCACACACACCCACACCACTCGTGCGTTGGTATCTGTGTCCACATGTCCAAATGCCCAAGATGCCCTTAGGCTCAACCTCAGGAGAGAGGAGTGTTTCACATAGGAAGTGACACCCATTAGGATTCAATTCTTTTTCGATGAGAAGCAGGCGAAGTGGGCAGGCGGGTATTTTGTGTAGCAGGTTCTTGCCGCTTGGGTGCACAAATTGAGAACACAGCCTGTTCGCTTCCAAGATAAAAAAACGTTGGGCTTTTGAAGTGGCAGTGTGGGCAATTCAGTTTCAGTAAGAAAATTGGTAGGTTGGACTTTTTATATTAAGTTAACCCGAACATAAAATGCAGTCATTTGCCACATATTCTAACATGATCTAAGTGATGGATCTGATTGCTGTGTCTGACAGCAGTGCAGACCAAAAGACAGTGACTGAATCCTAATGTGAACACTAGGCCCTAAGCCAAAGACTTAACTGGCATGAATCGAAGTAAAGATTGTTTGTTTGATTTATGCCAGTTAAGTCTTTAAAGGTTTTGGGTTTCAGCCATAGTTTAAGTGTTCTGATCTCTGAAGAGGTCTCGGATCTTCCTCCACAGATTCAACCCCGGCGCTACTTCCACAAGCTGCCCTTGCAGGCCAACTTCTACCCCATGCCTACCATGGCCTATATCCAGGACAGCCAGCACCGTCTGACCCTTCACACAGCCCAGGCCCTGGGGGTCACCAGTCTGGACAGTGGTCAGTACCCCGCCGACGCCAGCATCTGTTCCGATGACATTCATCACCACCCAGCTGGGAGCGGAATTAAAACTGCCCAACCCCCCACCACTCCACTTCACATGTCCCTTCACATGTCCTCTCTTCCTTGACCTCCTCCCTCGCCCCCTCTCTTGCCTCTTCTGTCTTTCCCCCTATCATTGTTCTCCGTTTCCTCATCTTCCTCCTCCCCTCCCCTCCCCTCTCCTCTCCTCCCGAAACTCCTGTTCCTCCATGCATCCGTCACCCGCCCTCTCTCCATTGACCTCCTCCCTCTTCTCTTCTATCCCTTTTCTCTTCCGTTCTTTTGCCTTATTCCCCCTTTCCTCCTTTCTGTCCTTCCTTTGTGCTCTCTGTTCCTTTCTCATGTCTGCACCTCCTGTCTGGTCCCCTCTCCCCCTCTTTATCTTTCTCTGCCCCTATATCCCTCTTCCACCCCTCTTTTTGTCTCTTCTGTCGCTCCTCTCCTCCTTCTCTCCTCCACCTTTGCTTCATCTTCCTTTCATATTTTTTCACCCTATACCCCATCACCCTTTATCCCCTCCTCTTCCCTCCCCCTCTCATCTCCTCCTCTCACGTGCAGGTCAACTGGAGGTGATCCTGGACCGGCGTCTGATGCAGGATGACAACCGGGGGCTGGGCCAGGGCCTCAAGGACAACAAGAGGACCCTCAACCGCTTCCGTTTGCTGCTGGAGAGGCGGCCGGGCAGCAGTCGGGTAAGGCAGTGCCACACCACCCCTGTCGCCTGAGATGCTCTACCTCAGCTGCTTACACACATGCACACACACACACACACACTCTCTTTCTCCTTCTCTCTTTCTCTTTCTCTCTTTCTCTTTCTTTCTGTCTCTATCCTCTTTTGTCACTGTCCCGCTCGTCTCTCTAATGTGTGTCTAGTGGGGGATTGAGGACAGGACTCACCCTCAGGGTCACTCATAGTCATGCAGCTGGAAGGGAGAAAAGAGGAAAGGTTTTTTTCTCAGACAGAGAGAGGAGCTTTGTCCTCCTGTGCACCTAGGAGTGCAGGCCCTTTCTACGCACAAGCTGTTGGTCCTCCCCCACACATACTACATGCCCTCTGTCATTACAACTGTTTACAACTTTCCTCACTCTCACACTAGGTCAATTGTCTCTCCCTCTCTCCACTTCTCTCTCTCTCTACGTTTCCTTCATCCACCCTCTCTCTCTCTTTTCTTTGCTGCGCTTGTTCAGCATGCTGCACAACCTGGCATGTTCGCCAGGGTCTCCACTTTTTTCTCTGGCATGTTTGGTGAGGAAGCTAAAGAGGTAACGTTGCCATGGCAACTGCAAAGCGTAGTAAGCAGCTCTCCCCATGTGGCTTAGGTTGCCATCTGTAGTATCCCCCCCCCCAACCCTTCCCAGTAACCCTCCCTCCTTCCCTGAAGTTAGGGTGACCTTGCCTCTCCGTGGTCACGCGGCACCCAGGGGACGTGTAGCAGCTGAGCCGGTCGGCTAAAGGTCACTATCTGCGCCCTCCCTGCCATGCCCTCTAGGAGGTGAAGCGCTGTGCCTGTGGGTCATGATGCACCCCCCCTTCCCACAACCTTCCTCAGTGCAGATATTACATCCCTGTGATCTGCTAGAGGAATAGTGCACTCTTATCACGCAGTAATAGAGTTGTGTTTCAGATGTGCTGCTGTGTGTAATATGCGTAGTGTGTGTGTGTGTGTGTGTGTGTGTGTGTGTGTGTGTTGCATTTCCCATGTGTCAGTACAAGGAGTAAGATCTGCACTTCATCCTGATGTTTTATATTGTGTGTGTGTGTGTGTGTGTGTGTGTGTCTGTGTGTTTCACGTGCATACAGCAGGTTATGGACAGTGAGCACCTCAGCTTCCCGTCCATCATCAGTCACATGACATCAGCGTTCCTGAACCAGGAAGTGCTGGCTCTGCCTGTGGTGCCCAAGCACGGTGTGCCCCCGCTGCGCACCTTTGCCCCCCTCACCACCCCGCTGCCCTGCGACTTCCACCTGCTCAACCTACGCACCATCCAGAGCCAGGTGAGACACACACACACACACACACACACACACACACACACACACATATTCAGGAGGAAACATAAACACACATATGCGCACCTGTCCTTCACCACAGATATCCACACACACACACACACCCCTCTGCCTCTCCACAGACTTATGTGCATGCAACACATACACTCACACACTTGAGCTTGACAGAGGGGCGAGTAACAATATTATTTGTTAAACTATTAAACTGTCAGATGTCAGATGCAAGCTGAGATCAATTCTCAGGGGTCTGTGCACACATCATGACACATAATGGATCCCTTGGCTTGTTTGTGTATATACTGTGTCTTAAGTATGTGTGTTTGTTTTATAAGGACCTCATGTGGTATTACAGTTTGATTTGATTTGTATTGTAGTGTGTGTATGTGTGTGTGTGTGTGTGGTGTAGTGTAATAATTACACATTAATTTGGTGTTTATTTGTGTATTTGCATAACAGCAGGATCCTCAGAGCCCTTCCCCCTTCACTGCTCTGCTCCTGCACCGCAAAGCAGTGGACTGCAGGCTGGAGGCTCAGAACCCTGGCTTCAACTGCAGCACCACCCATGGCCAGGTCTGTCTCACATTACCCCTGTCTGTAAACTTATCCAGTAGCCTCACCATAGGTGTAGAATAAGAAAAGCTACTAGTGTACATCTGAGTAGCTGCATCACTTGAACTTAAAGTTCTAGATGGTCTAGACCATCATGGACTAGCAACTGTTTGTTTGGGAATCGATCCCTGGTTGCCTGATTGTCATGTGGTGACTACTGCTTCTCCGGGCACACAATTTGTCATATGATTTGCATACTTTTTATCTTATGTTTGAATTGAATTTGTAATTAATGATTATTAGTCATCATTAGATGTCAACTGATAAACTTTTCCAGATAAACTTTTCCTATGTCAAGATGCTGGAACTTGATTGTCTAATGTCTGACCTGTCTATTCACTCACTCACTCCACTCAATCCACTCGGTCACTCACCTGATCACTCACACACACACTCTCTCTCTCCATCTCCTTCCAGCTGACTGTGTCCAGTCTGTTCAGGGGCCTGGACCTGCAGCTGCTGCAGCCCATGTCTCTGTCTCTGCTCTACTCTGGGACACCATTGGCCAATGACTCTACCATCACCGTGGAGCCAATGGAGATCTCCACCTACAAGCTCAAGTTACGCTAGCCCCCCTCCACACACACACACACACACACACACACACACACACACACACACACACACACACAGCCACAAGCGTGGGCCCTTGCTCTGGAGCTTCTACACCCACTCAGGTCTGCCCTTTAGTAGGCTCATCCTGAGCCTTTTGAAGACTCAACCATCCAGACCACCTGGACTAAAAACAGACTGAACAGCTCCTCACTTAGAGATGGGGTACTGTGGGTTAGTACTGGAGATGCTTTAAAATCAGAGGCTGCCTGGACACTGTGGAGAAAAATAAAAAGACATTGGGGGGGGTGGGATGGGGATCTGGAAGCGACACAGACAGACGATTTGACCTGATGAAGATCAGAATCTCTATGGTGTTTTCAACTTGACAGATTCCTTCTATCTCTGTCTCAACCTGGGACCAGACCAGAGCACTCCATGTAAATAATGTAACATAGAGACTTTAGATGCGGTTGTGGGAAGTTCGGGTGGTAGTAGTGAAGACTGACCTCCAGTGCAATTTCCTAAGCTCTCTCTAGCTCACTTCTTTTCTACTCTTGGCCATGTAAGCTGTGTAAGAGACTCAGAAACCTACTCGAGCTCGTAATCTCCCTCTTTTCTATGGTACTGCACTGCTCTGTGAATGTTGCAATGAATATTGGAGGAATGAACTAGAGGGCTCAACCCCTCTCCCTTGCCCCTCGAACTCCTCTCATTGCCCTGTCCCTATCAGGACTTTGACAGTAAGACTTTAAGACCCCCCTCCATTTCCTGTAGACGGTAAAGTGTCGTGATAGTAGTTGAAACTGCCCGTCCCCTTTATCCCTGTGGACTACGTCATTGAGAAGTCTTCTTCATCATGGACTCCTGTGGAACTCTGATGTTTTGGTGTGAGTGACATTGAACCTCATCTGGAGCATATCCATCACTTCAAATGCTCTGAGGACACAACACTCCTTTATTCTTGTTTTTTTTTTTTTTTTTGTTCCTTTGTGTGCACCAGGACTGGTGTTGTGTACTATACTGTATGCAGTAGAAAGTGACACCTCCTGTTTTAACATACGAACACTATCGATGCAGTTTAGTCGAGTCGTCGTTGTCACAGTCATTGCCATTAGTACTTCCGTGAAGGCCGAGCTGTGCATTTGTTTGCGTGTGCGTGTGCGTGTGTGTGTGCGTGAGCGTGAGTGTGTGTGTGTGTGTGTGTGTGGTGGGAAACATGGACTGTGATGCGTGGAGAAGGACACCATGCTGAGCTGCTCTGAGGCGTCAGTTTCCTGGTTGCTCCATCAGATGGTCAGCGCAGTGTTTTCCCCTATTACTCACACACACATCCACTTAAGCCTACGAACGTTTGTTTTTCTACTTGAAGTGGATGATTTAAGTTTGGTGTGGAGTTTTAAAAGTTTTTAGTGGTTTCAGATGTCATGGGAGAGAGTGTGAAGCTTGAGCTGTGGCTGTCACAAAACACATTGATGTAGATGATGATTATGATTTATATTATGATCATGATTATTATTATTACGTCATTTGTAGTATTGTAGTGGAATCAGCACATTTGACAGCTAACCAATCCTGGAGCTCTGTCAGACGCACAGACGCACTCCACCAAAGTTCCTTTTCTTTTCCGCACCAATTGATCATCCCATTCCAGCTTTCCATTGCAGTCATAGGCCATGTTAACACCCCCCCCCCCCTCCCCCAAACAAGACCAACACTGCCATTCAAACACTCAGTCATATTACTACATGACCTCCACTCCCACCCCTTGCTAACCACCCACTCAATACTCCGTTTTTCATCCTAACACTACATCCCCATCTCTACTCTACTAAGGTCTTGCAAACCTAACCTTGGAGGAAGGTAGCCAACTCATTTGCATTCAATTTTTTAATACTACACAGTCTTAACTCTTAAAAAAATAAAAGGCAAAAAAACCCAACAACCATCGGTATGGAAACGACCATGGACACATGTTCCATTACTTCATCTAAGGTGTACACTTCACTTCACAGGTACTTACTCCATTGCACTACATGGATATCATTGCACTTACTTCAAGCATAATGTAGCCACTGCCACTTCTGATCTACCCCTACAGCTCCCCTGGATTTATTTGACTTTTTTTTTCCCTTTTCTTTGCTCTTCCTCTCCTCCCTGGCTGTCTCTGTAGCTGTCTTCTCTCTGTGCAGTTTGCTGTTGAGACTTGATTTGTTTAGCAGAAAAAGAGGTGAATAGCTTATTTATTTTCTATCCTCAGCACCGGCATTCCGAGTGTGTTTTAAGTGATGCATCCAGGAGAAATGCCAATGCGGCTGAAGAACATTGAATAAAGAGAAGACATTAAATTGGTTGTGTGGAGAGTGGTCTTTCATCTCGAACCCAAAGATGGTAGGGAACACAAAATGACTGCCAGGGAGTCTCGGGCAGTGCAGAGCCTTTATTTTCTACACAAGAGTACTTAAAAAAAATACGTAAAATTCGCCATACCGAGAAGGGCATTATCAAAAGGAGATGAGTATTCAAAACATGACAATGTACGTGCGTGTCAGTGCTGTTAACGTCAGGATAAGATGCTGTGTTGACTGGGATGATGGTGTCTAAGATGCAGTCTCACTCGCAGTGGGATAGGGCCCTAAAGACTTTCTGTCTTTAGGATTCCTTTTCATCTCTCGCCAGTTACCTGCAGGGGGCAGCAGAGAGGCACGGAGCGCCGACAACGACTGACTCTTTGTCCTAACCCGAGGGCAGCCGCCCAGTATTTTACACGATAGATTGCCTTGAGATGAATAACATTTTGGGCATGGATACTTTAAGCAACACACTAGTCGTTTGTGTGCATAATAGAGAACTACATGATTTCTTTAAGTGTACATATATTCACAGATAGTGGTTCATGTATTTCATTTAATATAAATATTCTTGTAGCTAAAGGCTTTGATTTCATGTGCTTAGCTTTTAAATGAATGATTACCGTTAGTCCCCCCCCCCTTGTTTTGCAGCTGCTTATTTTCTGTCGAATCCTCCTAGAACTGTGTTCAATATTAGGCATGGGGAATTTGATGGTGATCTCAAAGATCTTTGAATATTGCTCCGTTCCTGCCCTCTAGTGAAGTTGCCTCTACATTTTCTTGCCTATGCCTTGGTCACGTAACCAAGGTGATCCATTGCTTTTAGGCAAAACGAAACTGTCGCTATCAATTTCTTGCCGATTCCTACGAAATTGTAGGCCTTGCTGAAACAGCGCAGGTCAAAACCACAGTTTTTTCTGACCTGAGCAGAGCAACGTGGATGAAAAGGAAAAAGCTTTGAAAGAGCATAATGGCTGAAGCTAGGGGATGACAGAAATAATTGTATTATTGAGATGCCATTAAGTAGACGAGGCCTGCTAAGTGGCTGGTCTAAATCATTTTGAGATTACAGATTCAAGACAAGTCTTTATTACATCTCATCATACCAGTATTATTATTAGAGTGAAATTCTTGTATTTTTGCTCCTCAAAAACAAATTATATTAATAGTATTTTAAGCGTTCAGTGTGTGTATATATATATTTATATATAATTATGTTTCCCTGGAACAAGGCACGTATAAGCAGCTGTGAGGAAGTCATTTTGATTGATCTAAAAAGAGCCATGCGCACCTGGCGAGCCAGCCAAAGCATCAGTAATTTGGAGAGTCCAGTCACTGCCATGATAGCCATCACGCAGAGTAGGCTAACTTTTGTAAGAGCTGCATCTCTGACATTGTCTTAAAGAAATAGCAGTACGCTCTTGCTATGCTTCATGCTTTGGTCGTTTGGCGTAGATTCCTCCCGGCAGAGCTAATTATAGTTTAAATTCACATTTCCACCGCGCGCGAATCCATCAGTCCAAACCCACCCGTGGTCGATGCCGAACCAGAAACTGCGCTGCGCGTGCTCTAACTGAATGAATGAGCCGCGAGAGAATCTCAATGTGTCTCTGAATTCGCTTCACGCGGACTGACGAGGAAGGTCATACAAGCTGGTGCCTTAAGATATTTTTGTCAGTAGTCTGCATACTTTAACCCCATGTGAGACCATTAGATTCTCTCTCCCTTCCTTCTCAAATTCCCCAACACTAATTTTTGTTTTTCTACTGTATCCAAACTCAGGCAAAAAAATCAACATTAGCAAAATAATGCAAAACACTCCTTTAATGTTTCTTAACAATTAATTTAATATACACTGTATCAACATCTGATAAATAGAGCAAAAGCTAGAAAAACAGGTTTAAGGTATTAAATTTAAAATAAGCTGCTTTGTGCTAACAGGTCTCTCAATTAGGAATGAGAAGCAGACTTTATTCTTCACTCAGTGTGCTCAGTGATACAATCTTAAGATATGCTTTGACCCTTAGAAACATACTCACACACACATACACACACACACACACAATCTCTGTCTTTGATGCCACAATTAAACTCACCAAGACATGTTTTAGCTCAAAACCTGAAAATCAATACAGCATCATTGGGGAGAACGGAAGTAAGTGTTCTCAGCTTGTGCACTGAATTTCTAAAGAGAAAGCAAGAGTAAAAAGCCCCAGAAAACAAACAAACAAACAAAAAATAAACATTTTGTTCTTTAAAAAAATGCAATTGATGTGTACAGAGGGATCTTTAAAGCACTTGTAAATACTTCACACAATGGAACTCAGCTGGGGAGGCAGAGGAGGGATTTTTCTACTGCATTGTTTTGGATAATTGGAAAGTGTGTGTATGAGTGTGTGTGTGTGTGTGCGAACCGATCCTTTAAGGCTGCTTCCCACTCCTATTCATGAATCACACACAATTTATCATCCCACTCACATACATATTCACACACACACACACACAGTATAATCACTTAATTATACCTTGCTCTGCATATACATATTGGAGTTGCGATACAAGGCTGAGGTGAGCCATGATTACTGTAATACACCTTGAAGGTTTATTTACTCCAAAGAGACAGAGCCTGACACGACATCGCATGAGTACCTGGCGGGCGTAGCCGGATCAGATGCTATGAGTGGAGTAGGTTGGGGGTGGGGTCATTTTGGGGGCTGTGGTTTGAGTGCAGCCGAAACAGGAAGAGGAGCTGAGAGAGTCTCCTGACTGACTCAGTTGTGTGCATATAACGCCTGCACTAACAACACTAACGACAACAACGCTAACCGCTCTCTGAACTAAAACTAGTGCAAACAGTTACAGCCCTTAGGTTCATCTCCTCTAAACACACACATGCACACACAACTGCAAACTCACCACAAAAGCCTTCCTCATGTCTCATGTGTACAGCCTCTTTAATGCACAGAATCCAGAGAATAAAAATAGGTGGTAGTGGTAGTGGTGGTGACCATGATAGTGTTTGTGTTTGTGTTTGTGTGTGTGTGTGTGTGTGTGTGTGTGTGTGTGTGTATGTGTGTGTCGAGTTGGGTAGTAAGGAAATTCAGGCCACAGAAAAGCTTGTCTGATAACACATTCAGCATAGATTCTTCTACCCTCTGTGACTTTTTTTCTCGTCTTCTCCTCCGCCTCCCTTTCTTTCTTTCTATCTCTCTCTCTCCCTTTCTCATCACCGACACTCACAGCTGCTACTGAGCTTTGCAGTCCTCCCAGGACATCCATCTGAGGACGTGTTGCTTGTACCTGGCCTGCTGCTGACAGAGAGCCAGACACTCAGCTCTGTCAGGTCAGACCTGCCCCCATCCCTCTATCCTCACTCCCGCTCACCTGTTCATCCACTTCAACACACCGACACAGAACCAGCCAAGGGAATAGAGAGGCATAGACAGAAAAAGTGGAGAGAGAAAGAGAAAGAGAGAGAGAGAGAGAGAGAGCAATAAGGTGCATCTGGCTTTGGAGAACAAGCGTGAGTTGGCAGGAGTTAAAAGCAGATGGGGGAGAGTCAGAAGTTTACCCCCAATGGGTGAAGGGGAGGGTGAAAAGGAGGAAGGGCAGCAAAGGGGGGGTGGTAAGGGGTCAGGCTGAGGAGAGCAGCGCTGCTACAGAGAGCTCTGAGTCCTGATGAATGCCGTCCGCTCGCTGTGGCAGTCAAACTCCTCGTTCTCCGACTCGGAGCCGTCGTTGCCGCCACAGCAGTCGGCTTCGGCCTGCTCCTCGTCTCCCCACATGGTGGGGATACCCCTGTAGAGCACCCGCGCTCCGCCGTCGCGCCCGCCCAGCCCCAAACCCAGCCCCAGTCCTGCCCGAAGGCCCTCCCCGGCCGACGCCAGGGAGGGCAGTTTAGTCCTCCGTCCACCGGGGGTGCCGGCGTTGGAGCGCGACTGCAGCAGCAGGAAGATGCCGGCCACGCCGGCCAGGACCAAGGCACAGATGAGCGCGCCTACCAAAGCAGGCAGGTGGTTGGACGACGTGTCGCCGGGAACCGGCTGCACCCATCCTCTCCCTCCTCCTCCTCCTCTCTCCACCTCCTCCACATCCCCCCTGGCTCCTGCAACCCCCCCAGCTGTGGTTGGACCGATGGGGGACTTGCGCTGGATGGGGCTCTGGTTGAGGCAGGCGCCCAGGAGCAGGTGGCTGTGCGTGGGGCAGGAGAGGCAGTCAGAGGGGCCGGGCCCGGAGCAGGTGAGGCAGGACGGGTGGCAGGGCAGGCAGGCCTGCACGGATGACTGCTCCACCCAGCTCTCCAGGGACAGGTTGAGCTGCTGCAGCCCGGCGATGAAGCCCGCTGGACACACCTTCACGCAGCCCTGCAGGAAGAGCGAGAAGCCGCGCTGCACTCTAGGGGGAGGACAAACACACACACACGCACACACACACACACACACACACACAGAGGAAACAAGCTGTTACGGCTGGCTCAGAACTGAAATATAAAGAGGGAGACAAACATGGTTTGGTTAACCGAAATATATTTAAAAGTAGTCAAAAAAAAATTAGGATACTGCAGTCAAATTGAAGATGTCTAGGGGAGAGAAATAGAATGTATGTGAGTGTGTGGATGGAATGCAAGTGTCAGTAATGTAGAGCTGTGAGGAGGAGGTTAAGAAAGAGGAAAGGTGCCTGTGGGAGAGAAAGTCAACCAAAGTGTCAACATCACAGACAAAATGTGCCCAACAGAAAAGTGACCTCCAGAGACAGACAAAACAACCCATTATATAGCCCAACCCTCAACCCAGGTGTAAGTCATTAACCAATCAGGGAATCCAGCTTGGAATGTTGGCGCACTGGCTATGCCAGGCCTTAAGGGGCACAGGGGGTCATAACACATGCAAAAAACAAGACAAAAACAAAACAGAAATTAACTCCTGATATGATCAAGTTTCATCTGAAATTTAGCAGAGTTGCTTTGTATTGTGTAGAATAAACATCTTAGACAAGCATATGAACGCACACACACACACTCAGACATGCACATACACAGACACACAAAACACACAGACAGACATTAGCTCATAATATGGTTAAGCTCCATCTGAAATGAAGTAGAGCGACTTCACTGTCTAGAGTAAGTGTCACACACACACACACACACACAGACATTCACATACACTGACAGAAATGAGCTCATAATATGGTCAAGTTCCATCCTAGAGCAGCTCTGTACTGTGGAGACTAAGTATCATGGACAAACACACACACTTGCACTCAGACACACACATATATTATTAACTCATGTTTTAGTGTCACATGAAATGAAGCGGAACAACTGTGTAGTCCCTCTCTCATACACTCTCACACACA
>PYXC01002372.1:1457500-1472500 GCA_015244755.2 Tenualosa ilisha
AGCTAAAAAACTAATTGGACGGAGTCCATGCCGAACCACAAACACATCATTAACACTCGCTGAGCGAGTGAATAACAGTCCTTGCTTGGACAGAACACACTGCTCGGACTACATGACTAATAAGTCAAAAAAATAAAACAAAAAACTGGCGGACAGAGAATATTATTATCGGAGTCGCCACAAAAGCCATCTGCAACACCACCACCACATCAGACACAGTTCAGCTCACAACTTTGCTGTCTGTCTGTCTGGGAGTTTTATGGTGCTAATCGCGTCGATCCACAGGCTAGCACCGTCGAGCGTCTCTTTCTCTCCTCGTGTTGGAGCAAAAGGGGTTTTCAGCGCTGCGCGATAACGGTCTGATTACTCCTTGATAATGGCCTCCCTCAAAATAACATTACCACTCCTCCACCACTGTGAACCTCTGCTGATAAGCTGAAAAAGATTTCTGTCTGTGGGAGAGAGATAGAGACAGAGAGAGAGAAGGAGAGAGACTGAGAGTGAGATGAGGGGGGGGGGGGAGGGTGAGAGAGAAAGGAAAGGAGAGAGGAAGACGAGAGAGAGAAAAAAAGAGAAAGCGGGGGTGGTAATAGACAATTTGTGTATGTGTGAGTGCGTAACTGTATTTGTGCGTTTTTGTATGTTGGTGTAAGATACAGACAGAGAGAGAGAGAGAGAGACAGGGGGAGAGGGGGGAGAAGAGAGTCACCCTTGTCATCAAGGTATCAAATATAGTGTCTAGCTTGTCAAATGAACTTTAACAGCTTCTCCTGGGAGTGAGAATATTTTCAGGGCAATTCTGTTTTTCTCCTCAGAATGTCAGTCAAAACCTGCACATCCATTAGTGTTAAACGTTGTCATTTTGCAGAGTATGTTCAGGGGCGAGATTCATTTGCAGGTCTGGGATGGAGCGTCCTGGGACGGGGAGGTAATCTATTAAGATTCATTCTCGCTCTCTAGACGCTCCGCATATGCTTGTCTTGAGATACACAGCAAACACATTTACGGTTCATTAATTTGTCTGCATACATGACTAATTAATCATTTGTTTTCCTGGTCCTTCGTTAAATATTTATCAACTGAACTGATAGAAAAAAAATGACAGAAGGAGGACAGGCCAATTCAATACCTGGTAAAAAAAAACATCTCTCATTCTTAGACATACAGTATGGGTACAGACAGACACACACACACACACACACACACACACACACACAAACACACACACACACGTGCACACAAAGGTTGGCAAACCCTTTTGGTGAAGATTATTTAACATTCTCAAAACACAAACATGCCACGTAACCTACTGCATCAAGCAATCAAAGGCCAACTGAACCTCGCCTACACACATGCAAACACGCACAGACAGAGATAAGCTCTCATACCAGCAGACATAGGCTCATGCACACCCATGCACACACACACACACACACACACACATACATGCACACAAGCACACACGGGCAAATGGAGACAAACATATAGACAGACATAAGTGCTCACACAAGCCCACATACTCAAACACACTGTCACAGACATGCACAAAATCTCTCTCTCTCTCAAACACACGGACACAAAAACAAAACACACACACACACACACACACACACACACTGAGGAAACATAATTAAAGCCAGTGCTGTACGGTGTATGCAGAGGTGGGGAGAGAGCTGTGACAACACACTGGGACGTCTTTGTACCATACTCCTCACAGCACGCAGAATGCATGAGAGAGTGTGTATGTATGTGTGTCTATGTACGTCTGAGTGTGTGTGTGTGTGTGAGTGCGTGCGTGCGCGTGCGTGTCTGTGAAAGCATATGAGGCACTGAGATAAAGACACAGAGATCGTAAAAGCGAAAGTAAGACAGTAAGAAAGATATGAGAGAGTGGAGTAAGGAGGGAGACAGGAAAAGAGAGAGAGAAAATGGGGAAAGGTTACAGAGATGGAAGAAGATACAAACGGCATGCCATGAGATGGAACAAGACAGTGAGAAAGAAAGAGAGAGAGAGAGAGAGAGAGAGGGAAAGAGAGAGAAAGATGGGGGTAAAAGACTGAGAGAGGAAGGGAGGAAGAGAGAGAAGTGGGGAAGTATGTGTGTGTGTGTGTGTGTGTGTGTGTGTGTGTGTGTGTGTGGGGTGGGGTAGGTTTTTCGTTCTGCTCATCTGAGCAGAGCTCCGCTGGCAAGGATAATCAAACCATGAATCACTGGAGCTTACTGCTCCGCAAAACTCTGGACAGAAATAGAAACGCCACATTCACCAACCCCCATCCACTTCTCCCATAAGACACACACACAGACACACACACACACATATACACACACACACACACACACACACACACACAACACACACACACACACACACACACACAGAAGGACAGACAGGCACACAGGCACAAGCACTCACACAAACACACTGACAGACCTACAGACACTTAACTACACACACACACACACACACGTATGCATGCACTTTCACAACAATGCACACAGACAGGCATACACACACCTACCTAGATGCGTGTGCAAACTCCACACTCTCTCCTTCGCTATGACTTTCTGTCTGTTTGCTCTTTGACTTGAGAAACACTTTTCCTAACTGACATTGTTTTTATTTTGTTAAAAAAAATTGTACACCCCGATCAAAAACAACCCATTTTTCTCCCCTCTCTCCCCATCTGGAAAAAGGCTCTTTTGAAGTCGCACCCTAACGAGGCCGTCTCCCCGTCTTGAATTCTTTCCCAGGCAGCGGCTCCGGCACGCTGTCAAGGTAGTGTGTAATCCACACATTCCCTCACCCAAATCCATACATTTATCCCAGGCCAAAAGGACAGACGGGGAGATCTGCACACCAAAGCCCAGGGACTCGTTATCCTCCTCCGCACTCCCCTCAGCTGTGGGGTCCTGTCTGCTCTCTCTCTCTCTCTCTCTCATATGCCCTCTCTCCCTCTGTCTCTTCACTTTCATATGTCCTCTCTTTCTTTTTTCCCCATCTTTCATGTCATTTCTACTTCTTGTTCTCTGTCTCTCCTATTTCATGTACTCTCTCTCTCTCTCTCATATGCAATTTCCTCTTTTCCTTCAAATTTCCCCTCATGTCCCCTCTCTCTTTCCCTCCCTCCCTTTCCCTCCTCTCCCTCTCTCTCATATGCTTTCTCTCCCTCCCTGGCTCCGTCCCCGTCTCTGCAGAGGGAGCGGTGGGCTAGTGTGCAGTGAGGGCAGGGCTAATGAGTAGGGGTGAGGTGGTCGTCTCGGGGTGATCTCCGCGTCCCCTGCCATCACAGCCTCATTAGGGGAGCTGTGCACACACACACACACACACACACCACACCACTGTCCAGTGCTCCGCTCCGCTTGCCGAAGATGTGCCGTGCCGCACCGTCACCCAGGCGCCTAAGCTTCACACCCACCCCCGCCCTCCCCAACGCACACACACACACACACACACACACACACATCCTCACTCCCTCTCCCACACTCTTATCTGCCTTCATTCTCTCCCTATCTTTCCTGCATGCTCTTTCTGTTGAACATGACTTTCATTGCTTTCCCTCAACCACCACAATCTTACTCATCTTTATTCTCTTTCAGTCTCACACTCACACACACACACACACACACACACACTTTCCCTCTACCACACTCAGATATTCTTCATCATATTTGTCTCTCCGGCATCCATCTCTACCTTTCTCTTCTTATTCCCTCTCTCTCTCATTTACTCTTGTCATTTCATTCTGTATATCCAATCAGTGCTCGGTTTTCAGCCCATTTTTCCCCACACTCTCCATGTCTTCTCTGTTTTGGGCCTTTCTCTCATCTACCCTCTCTCTCTGATCTGTCCATCTGTCTTTTTCTCTCTCTCTCTCTCTCTCTTTCACTTTAGATCCCCTTCTTTCTTTTTCTTTCCACTACGAAGAGAGAAGGACAGATCCATGCTGAGCACCATGAGCAATTCCACTCACAATTCCACTTCATGCTGGACAAGGATAGTGTGTGTGTGTGTGTGTGTGTGTGTGTGTGTGTGTGTGTGTGTGTTTGAGTATGTGTATTTCTACATGTGTACGCATACAAGGTTTGTATTTGTCTGTGTGTGTGTATATGTGTATGTGTATGTAGACATGTTTATGTCACTGTGAATTATGCAAATCACTCTTGCTCAATGCGAGTAAGTGCAGGTCTATGGACATAAAGTATTTTAGGTGTACGTGCATTGTGTGCAAATGTGATAGTTTGCTGTTTGTATGCGTGTGTGTGTGTCTGCAAGAGCTAATTTGTCTCCAAAACGGCATGTCTGTCTGTGTGCGTGTCTTCATACATTTATTCATGTGTGTGTGTGTGTGTGTTTCATGACTCACTTGGCCTCCAGAGCGAGTGCGATGACTCCAGCGGCCAGCGGAGCAGAGGCTGAGGTGCCCGTGTGGGAGTCGGTGCACTTCTGGTGCAGATCTGTTGTCACCTGCAGTGCGTGCGTGTGTACGTACGTGCACACACACACAAACACACACACACACACCACACACACACACACACACACACACACACACACACACAGTTAGAATACATGAATGCCCATGTTTACATTCACATAGACGCAAACAAGCAGACACATACACACAATCTCTCTCTCCTCTTCACACACACACAACACACACACACACACACACACACACACACACACACACACACACACACACAGGTAGAGAGATCAGATGAGGGAGAGGAGAGGTTGAGAAAAGCTTTGTGTATGTGTGTGTGTGGGTGGCTGAGCAGAGGAGATAGCAGGCAATAAGGTGTAAAAGTGGAGGTGGGGATGGAACTGTCAGCATCAGTGTGTGTGTGTGTGTGTGTGTGTGTGGTGTGTAGGAGGGACATGGTATATCTATGAGAGAATATATTTATAGGATTAAGCATATGTGTGGGAAGTGGTATATCATCATTAAGAGCTGTAGCATCATTGACTGGGTGTAAGAGGATGTGCATGTCTGAGTTGTGTGTGTGTTGGTGTACACAAGGCTGCCATATCACGCATCTGACTGCCTTCACACGCCCTCATGCCATACCTCCAATCCTCAAGCCAAAACAATCTGCCCTAACTCTAGCCTGATTCATCTAAGTGCATTTAAATTAGCATCTGTTTATCTCAGTTAAATCGATCTCGGAGTTTTAGACACAGATACAATCCACACATCAAGTGAAACTGCGTGATCTGAAATTTGCAACAGCACTAAGCACTCGTTGCTCTGACATTTAGTTTCAGTTAAAAAGGCATTTAGGCTTAGCTGCTGATCAGATATTTTCAGCCACGAAGTTGCCTTTAAATTTGAAACTGCCGTGCAAAATTTATGGTCTCAGGCCTGAATTTAAGTTCAAATACTGTGAGCACGACAATACGAACTACAGGTGATCAGTCTGTAGTTTTGGGGGGCTGCTAAGCCCAAATTTGGTGCTTCTGATTGATGCTTGTGGAAGCCCGGCAAGTCAGGATGCAGGTGGATGCAAATTTCACCTGATTGCAGGAAATCACATATACTGAATCCGGAATTTTCTGGGGGAGGACACCCAGCCCCCCATCTCCTTGTGTTGTCAATTGCCAGCAGGACGACCCATAAAACACCAATGCAGGGACACACGTGAAAAATCTAACTAAATACAACATTCCACGCAAATTTTGCAAAAACATAGAACAACAAGGTGTGTGTGCATTTGTGTGTGAGTCTGATTTAATGTGTGGTTGTATCTATATGTGTATATTGGAGTTTGCTTGTGTGTGTTTGTGTGTGTGTGTGAGTGTGAGTGAGTGTGTGTGAGTGTGTGAGGTAGAGCCCAGGGCTTTCCAGCTGTCCCATCATGCAATTTGACTGACAGCTGGCAGTCTGGGTCTCTGAGGTCGTGATTAATATCAGCAGCAGAAGAAGCCCATACACAGCTCCATGCCTATACCCCTTAGGGCTGTTGAACACACACACACACACACTCTTACATAGGCTTGCACACACACGCACACAGGGAGATATGGGATTGTGGGATCTCTGGCTAATGGAATAACCTGCCCAAAGCAATGAAGCTTCTTGTCACCTGACAGTCATATAGAAGATCGATCTGAAAATACATTGAACACACACACATGCACACACACACACGCACTCACACACACGTGCGTGCGCGCGCACACACGTGAGGGTTAGTTGAGATGATGAGAGGAAGGACATAGGACACTGTGAACAGACACACACACTTGTGCGTACACAACAGTCACTAATACCCTTCCCTCAACCCGCCCTTGCGCGCGCGCCGCGCACACACACACACACACACACACACACACACACACACACACACACACACACACACACACACACTAACACGTCCGCGCTAACGCTCTAATGGTATGGGTAAGTGAATGCAAGGATGGATAGACGATTGTGAGGCAAATAAAAGACACACATTTATTTTATTGGGGCCATTATGTGTTGTCAGAGGGAGACAGAGCGTCAGGCAGGAAGCGGCACATCTATCTGTGTGACCTCTCTCCGACACACCACCATCGCCATCAGTCACGCTGACACTGCGGCCATCCACGGGAGATGAGCTCACCCAAATGCCCGCAAGCAAAGCACCGCAACTCTCACAGCGAGCTTGCCCATACACACACCACACACACACACACCACACACACACACAACACACACGTGCAGATACACACCTGCAAACACACTTGTGCAGAGGCGTAGACACAAGGACTCACAAACACAAATGTCTTTTACCACACACACACACACACACACACACACGCAAGCATGCATGCACATAACTACATAACAGCATTTCTTATGCACATGTTTACGCTTATGCACATTTTCTTTCATGACACACACACACACACACACCACACACACACCACACACACACACACAGCTGTTGTGTGCTGGGTGTCTGCAGGGACCTTCTGAAGGTTATCTTGCACAGACTTTGTGTGTGTGACCCTGCTGCGCTGCCACCCTGCAGCTGAGGTTAATGTAGGGAAATAAACAGCAAAGACATGCACTGCATCCCTAGTGTGTGTGTGTGTGTGTGTGTGTGTGCACGTGTGTGGTGTGTATGTGCATCTATGTGTGTGTGCTAAGATTGTAGTGTGTGTTTGTGTGTCAGCGAGACTCATTATCTGTTTCTTGTCTTCTCTCCAGCTGTTGAGTGTAATGACCAGGATGGACAAATAGTCTGTAATATACAGTAATGAGGTGTGTGCATATTTTTGTGTGTCTGAGCATATATATACACACTATATAATACGTCTGTCACACATCACATATGCTCCAGCTGAGCAGAAGAGAGGATGTGTGTGTGTGTGTGTGTAACTCACTATCGTTTCTCATCGGTGCCTCTGCTGTGTATGCAAGTGTGTGTAAGTCTGTGTGTGTGTGTGTGTGTAAGTATATATGTGTGTTTGTGTGAGCATGTGTGTGTAACTCACTATCTGATGCCCATCAGTGCCTCTGCTGTGTATGCGAGCCTGTGTAAGTTTGTGTGTGTGTGTGTGTGTGTGTGTGTCTGTGTGTGTAACTCACTATCTGTTTCTCGTCGGTGCCTCCGCTGCTGTAGGTGGTGGCGAGGGTGGAGGAGCAGGCCTCGCTGTACCAGGGCACGCGGCCCATCTGGGTGGTGCTGCTGATGGAGAGGGTGTAGATGCTGTTGGTGTAGCCGTCGCAGTTGCAGCTGTCTCGCTCGCGCCCGCCGTTACCTGACGCCCACACGAAGATGGAGCCCAGACCGCCACGGCCCTGCAGATAGACAGACACACAGACATACACACACACACACACACACGCACGCACGCATGGATGCACACGTGCAACCACATGCACACACACAGACACACACACACACACAAAAACTGGTTAAAAAAACAAAGCATATACGATGATGAGAAAACCAGCAGTGTTTTTCCACAATTCCCGTCCAACGCTGCCCAGCTCCACACACATCCCATCTGTTCTGGCATAATTATCAGAACTAATTTACAGCGCAGGCGGTTTGTAGGGCCTCATTTCAATTAATAAATTGAACCACAAAGTGAATTAGTTGCCCATGGCTGATGGGTCTGTCACACAGTCTGAAAATTATTCTGATACGAGTCCCCAGAGAGCCCTCACTCCACTTACGTCACTTCGATAATGAACACAAAAATCAAGGGAGCCTGATGTCAGTGGGAGGCCTTTGAACTGGACTCAACTCCCAGAGTGTCAGCTGAACCAGGCGGAGGAGGAGACACATCACTTAAAAAGTCTTCCCACAGAAATGTATTGTGGTTGTTCGTAACGAAAAGATGGAGGAGTTGAGAAACTGGAAGCCCTGCCCTGCAGTGAAAGTAACCAATTGCATTGATGGACGTGGTATGACTGACATTACCCTTTTGTTTACCATCTCCCTCACCATGGTGATAGTCATGCGGAGAACGTTGGCGCAAGCGTAGTGAGCAAAATGCTGTTTGGAAGAATTTCAATTCAATTGTTTTTTAGCTTTATTTAATTGATCTAATTGATTGATTTCGACATCCTTCAATTAAGCCTTCAACGAGGATTCACACAATAGACTTTTTTAAGTCAGTGTGATGTGCCGATCCTTGGATCTCTCCTCATTCATTCTGATAGGGCTGGCCATGTTAATCCTACACAGCAGCTCGAAGGCTTTCCAAGATGGCGGCCGAGTGAAGGGACTTGCCTTAGAAGGACTTTGGCTGAACACATGCCAGAGTCTTACACAGAGAGAACATCACAAAGTCATCAGTCAAACAGACACTCAAACAAGTGTTCCATCAGTCAAACTTTGCCCATACATATACACACAGTACATACTGTACAAACACACACACACAGACACACACACACACACTCAAACAAACACATAAACTCACACCAAAACATTCAGACACTCCATCAGTAAAAAATAATGTGCGTGCGCGCACACACACACACAGAGAGAGAGAGAGAATCAATACTTCATAACCGAAGCAGAGCACACAGCAGAGAGCACACACACACACACACACACACACACAGCACAATGACACACGTGGGCATGCGGGTTATTTCACTGCCATCCACCTTAATACATCACACACTAATTGCTCCTCCTGTTTAATCTCCATTGATGGAACCCCTGCTGTCATGGCTGTTGTGTGTCCCTCCGCTAACCAAGAAATGCTAATCAGGTGAACAGTTATGGTTCAATGATAATCCATGGACACACACACACACACACCACTACAGTGCTTTTGCTGAGGCCTTGTGTTGAAGGAATCCATGCTGTAATTAGATCATAATTCCCTGCCTTAGAAACTGTTTCTGGAGTGTGAGTCTTATGTACGCTGCCAAGCTCTAGGTGAGTGTGAGCACACACACACGCAGACAGACACACACAGACACAGATGTCCTCACAGGGGCAGAAGACTAATAAAAACAATTTTTCATCAGGTGCGACTGCTGTCCTTTTCTCCTTCCTCGACTACGCCTCAGTGGGCTGCTTAAGGCTCCATGCCAGGAGAGAGAGAGAGACAGCAGAGCAGAACAGAGAAAAAGTGGAAAAAAAAAGGAAATTGAGAGGTAGAGGAAAAGAGAGAGAGCGTGTGTGAGTGGGATGGAGGACGAGAGAATGAAAAGGCCAGAGAGAAAAGAGGGGACGGATATTAAGAAAGAGATAGATTGAGAGACAGAGAGGAAGAGAGCCCAAAGACATGCAGAGAGAGACAGAGAGAAAGATGGGCAGCCAGAGAATAAGAGTGTGTGCAGAAGAGAATGATTAAGAGAAGAAGAGAGAACGATTAAGAGAAGAGAGAGAGAGAGAGAGAGAGAAGGGGAAGAAAATCTTTTCATCCATGCTCCCATGTGCCGTCATTAGTTCCGAGCCATCCTCCTCGGCGTGGGGCTCAAAGCGCCGAATCTCCTGACAGTCAGACACAGGATTAAGGGCTCTTCCTCCTGGCTCACGGGCAAAGCCAGACCGCTCCCTACAGCCAACAGCAACCAACGACACACACGAGCAAAGCCGATGCGCTCCCTGCGGCCCACAGCAAAGACCAAAGCAAATGCGCCCCCTAAGGCCCATAGCAACGAACGACGCACATGAGCAAAAGACGCCCGCTACCCTGCGGCCCACAGCAATCAACGATGCACACAGGCAAAGGAAGCCCACTCCGAGGAGCTGACCATGTGCACCACCACTCTCTACGGCCCATGGCTGGGACAGCAAACACAAGCTAAGCCCTAGCCCCCTTGCTAAGTCCAGGCTGCACATAACCTCATGTACACCTGCAGGGCCAGCACACTCTCTGTGGCCTGTGGCACAGACGACGCACACCAACTAAGTCAGTCTACACCCCTGAGGCACACAGTGTCACCCCACTGTGTCGCCCCCATGTCGCACACAATGCACTCGAGCAAAGCTGGACCACGGTGCATATGAGGCGTACAAGTGAAGCACAAAGTGGACCACTTTGTGCACACAAGCACAAAGCTGGTCCAGTGCATATAAAGCACACAAGCACAAAGCTGGTCCAGTGCATATAAAGCACACAAGCACAAAGCTGGTCCAGTGCATATAAAGCACACAAGCACAAAGCTGGTCCAGTGCATATAAAGCACACAAGCACAAAGCTGGCCCTTCCTGCACATTGTAATTGTAATTTATTTATCTCAACAGGGGCGGAGCACAATCAAACATTAACCTTGTGTAACACAAGGACAGATGCATTGGACCAGGTGTTAGGGGCTAATGTCTGCCCGTATGTGAGTGCTGTGTGCTTGAGACATTGAGGGTATGGCCACAGCACCACAATGCCAGGCCTTGTCAGGCCCAGTGACGGCACTTTCAATTTCAAAACACACACACACACACACCTTCATCTCACCTTCCTGTCTCTCGCACTCTCCACCCTTCCTGCCATCTGTTCAGGCTACTTGAAAGAGTTTAGAGAGAAACAGAGTATGAAAGATAGGGAGGGAAAGAGAGAGACACAGACACAGAGAGAGAGAGAGAGAGAGAAAGAGAGAAACAGAGGGAGAAATAGGTGGAGCAAAACACAAGTAGAAACAGGTGGTGGAAGGTACGAAGGGCTCTTGAAGATGCGCCTACATGTTAACACACATACATACACACACACACACACACACACACACACACACACAAACACACCCACACAATTCTGCTCCTAGGGCAGGCTTTGCGTCAGTTAAAAGTTTGCGTAGCAAAGTAGCACAGTAGAGTAGAGTGGAGCAGGCCTCCATCCACTCAGTGAGCAGCGCACACACACACAAGCACGCACACACACACACACGCACCCACCCCTTTACAGCGTGTCTCTAAATATTACGCTTACTGCTCCCTTACATCACTGTCAGCGCCCCGCTCAGATCGTACACTTGCATTACACAAAGCGGTACTTGCATCATACTGCAGTTACCACGACAACACCACCAGGGGCCACGTGCCTCCTCTCCGTTAACGTCTTGTTTAGCGCCCCGGTCGTGCCTGTTTTCCGCCGCCAAAAAAGCGCCCGCCAATCTATGACTTTGCTTCTTAATATTCCCCCGACATTCAGAGGGAGAGAATTTAAACAGACAGAGGCTGCGTGACTCAGATAGCAAGAAAGAACAAGACAAAGAGAGAGAGAGGAAAACAAGACAGACAGGGGAAACAAACAGAAGGACAAAGAGAAAATGAGAGAAAATAGCCAAAAGACTTTCAAAGTGCAAGAGGCACTAGGAGGTCCATAGAATGTGAAAAGAGAGAGGGGGGGGGGGGGGGGGGGGGGAGAGAGAGAGAGAGGAAGAGAGAGAGAGAGAGAAGAAAGAAAGAGAGAGAGGGGGAACATGGCAACAACAGTGACTGCCTTTGAGGTCCTGTGGAGGTGAAAGAGAGTGAAGAACAGAGGAAAGAAAGACAGACAGACTGAAAGAAAGACAGAAAGAAAGAAAGGCATATACACGTTGCCTCGGGACAAACAAACCAAACAAAAACAACTTAGTCTCAGAGAAAGCGCAGTGCGTGTGGTTGTCGGAGAAGAGATCACACCCTCACACACACACACACACACACACACACACACACACACACACACACAGACACACACAGACACACACAGACACACACTTAATCCTCCAGTTTTGTGGATGGAGCAGTCTCCTGAGACTGCACACATTGCTGAGTGGTGCAGAAACACAGATACAAACACACACACACACACACTGGACAAACTGCATTCAGCTCCAATGGGACATAAGTGACGGCTGACAAATGTGATCAGCTCAGATAACCCTCTTAATTAAACAGGACACTGGTGCAGTGGTGCTCTGTGCGTGACTGTAAATGTGTGTGTGTGTGTGTGTGTGTGTGTGTACCTGTGTGGGCGAGTGAGGGCAGGCGGAAGAGTAGATTGGAGAGTATGCGTCAGAGTTGAGGTGAGTGTCTAGAAGAGTGAGGCTCTGCTTAAGCTCAAGTGTGTGTCTAGGTAGAGTGTACTGATCCATTTATATATGGTGTGTGTGTGTGTGTGTGCGTGTGTGTGTGAGTATGTGTGCGTATGTGTGTGTGTGTGTGTCTGCATGTGTAGCTAGGTAGGAGTGTACTTATCCATGAGCTGTGAGTGTGTGTGTGCGTGTGTGTGCACATCTAGGTAGGAGTGTGTACTGATCTATTTCCATATACAGTACATGGCGTGAGTGTATGGTGTGTGTGTGTGTGTGTGTGTGTCTAGGTAGGAGTGCCCTGATCCATTTATATGTGGTGCATGTGTGTGTGTGTGTCTGTTCATGTGGACAATAGCATCAGATACACAACTTTTTATATAAAAGATCCACAGTGTGTGCTTTGGCATTACAGCAAAAACTCTGTAGGTGTATGTGTGCATTTGTGCTCATCTTCATGTCATCATTGGCGCCTGTGTGTGTGTGTGTCTTTGTGTGTCTGTGTGTGTGTGTCTGACCTCTGCCACCCCTCTCTGGAAGGCCTCCTTGGCGAGTTTGGCGGGGCCATCCACAGTCTTTCCGTCGTCCTCTGGCCCCCAGCTGGCGCTGTAGATGTGGATGTGCTGGTTGTTGAGGCTCAGAGAACGAGCCTCCACCACATCAGTCACCTCACCGTCCAGCATACGCACGCCTGCACGCCCACACACACACACACACACACACACACACACACACACACACACAGAACATGACATGAAAAGGAGCAAAATTAAGGCACGCTTACACACACACACACACACACACACACACACTAAACAACAAACACACATAAACTTGCACGCGCGCACACTTACACACGCATACACACGCATACACACTAAACAACAAACACACATAAACTTGCATGCGCGCACACTTACACACACACACACACACACACACACTAAACAACAAACACACATAAGCTTGCATGCGCGCACACTTACACACACACACACAAAACAACAAACACACATAAACTTGCACGTGTGCACACACACACACACACACACACACACACACACACACACACACACACACACACACACACACACACATAAATATATTATATGTGTTTGTACCGATAAGCATATACGAACCCAAAACCAAATGTCTCGTCCGACACACATATTTACCTACATATATCGTATTTATGCTGTGGATGCTTTTATCCTAAGTGGCTTATAGGGCAGTACAGATAGAGGTTTTGATCACTGGGTGTGCAATCACATAAATAAAAAAACACACACACACACACACACACACACACACACACACACACACACACACACACACACACACACACACACACACACACACAGTCAGAGCCTTTTGACACCAGTGAAAACACTGAGACAGCGGAAAGGAAAATCACACCCCCTAATAGTGTGGGAAAAAAGAGTGCCTAAGGAGATATAAAGAGAAAAAGAGCAGTGAAGAAAAAGAGGCAGAGAGCTGAGAGAGAGAGAGAGAGAGAGAGAGAGAGAGATGAGACAGAAATGCAAGGGGTTTGAAGGCCGGACAGAAAAACACAAACAGGAAAACCATCTTTGTGCTCGTTGGAGCACAACATGGGTAATGAAAACATGACGAGAGAGAGAGAAAGAGAGCAACTGAGAGAAACACAATCAGAGATAGGGGAGAGGGGGACGGAGGGAAAGAGAAGGGGGGAGACGGAGCGGGAGAGAGAGAGAGAGAGAGAGAGAGACTGTGACGGAGAGATAGAGTAGTGATTACCAGTGACAAAGACGGTAATGCAAGAACACCAGAGAACAACTCCTGACTGTTGGAGCGAACACACTTGCTGCGGAGAGCAAGACAGACAAACACAGTGCAGATCCTAAAAAAACATGCGTGCAAAGCCTTGCTTCAGATCCATATACAAGGCAGGACACGACATACACTTGCACGCACGCACACACACACACACACACACTCACACACCAACACAAGCAAGTACACGACATGTACACGTGCTCATGCGGCTCAAACCACAGATGTTAATATCGAGAGCATGAGTTCAATATCCAGGGGCCACACACACATTCATGAAAATGCAGATCTGCAGTGAGCTGCTGTCTACCATTGCCATGTGAATATATGTACAGCCATGTACTGCACACACACATACACACACGCACACGCACACACACACACACAGACTCACACACACTCACACATGACACAACACAACCACATACATCACTTTCTAACATATTAACTACAACTCCCACATGCACCGACATCATACACAGACAACCCAGGTCCGCGCTGAACTACAAAACTGAAATGAATATAGATCTGTATCCTCAGATGCTCAGCGCTCACCATAGGCTTTGACATGAGCCTGAAGGATAAACAGATTAAAAATTGGAATTAATTTCTGTGTATCATTTGCTATCAGAAGCCGGTTAGGAGGAGGAGGAGGGCATTATGGGAAGGGCAGCAGGAAGCAGACCTGGGGTGGGAAACACAATGTCGCTTGTTTGTTGCT
>PYXC01002372.1:1475000-1500000 GCA_015244755.2 Tenualosa ilisha
TTTTATTTTCCATTCCCTTCAGGCTATGCTTGTCATACTGTACCCAGCATGCACTTGTAGAACGCCCACGCTACCTCCACCAAATGACTGGTGTGTGTGTGTGTGTGTGTGTGTGCGTGTATGTGTGTGTGTATGTGTGTGTGTATGTGTGTGTGTGTGTGTAGCATTAAGCAGTGGCGCATTTAATCAAGCGTGTGTGTCCCTGCTGCGACCGTGACCGGTAGCATGTGGGGGGACCATGGGGGAGGTAGGCCATTGTGGGCAGCTCTGTTTTAAGCGGCGCAGGGTCGGTAAGTTCAGCCACTGCCAGGTTTCGCTTTTTTCCGACTCCCCTAAAACTCCCCTGCCAAACTAACTTCATTCATTAGTTCTACCTCAAAGTATGAAAAATTATGCTAATTAGCGAATACAGATGACCTCCAGACACAGCAGACTTTCAAGGCTTTCTGTAGTCGAGCAGACTCTCTGGAAGAGTCCAAATACCATGCCGCAGCGGGTAAATCACCCACTCCTGTGTTAGCGTTCACCTGTCAACAACACAAATGCAACCTGCCTGCCACCATTCTCAAAAGCTATTTGCATTATGAATTAAATCAGCTTGCCTTTCTAATGCAATTAAGTAATTTGATTGCGAGTGAAAGGGAGATGACTTTTCCACTTTGGGACAGTGCATTCCAGCAGTGTCTGATACTGCCAACCACCTGAAAGGTTTCAGCCAACCAGAATAAGCTTCCATTCGCAGGATTATACAGAGTAAGCTTCCACGGTACCAAAAAAAAAATATGATGCTGCCATTACGAAATACATACGGGCAGCCCAGTGCGCAAACGATTCCAAACCTTTGGCATTTAAGAGCTTCATAAGTGCCTCCTTGCATTACAGTTCTCCGAGTCTATTAGTCGAGAGACGTGCGACAAAGGAGACCTTAAAATCACCTGGATCAAAATGGAGTGCTGAACAGCACAGCGCTGAACCACCTCTAATATGCCTTGAAATTTACATAAGAATACAGGGCACGCACGCACACACGCACACACACACAGGCGAATGCACAGAAAGACAGACAAACACACGCGCACACACACACACACACACACACACACACACACACACACACACACACACACACACACACAGGTGCATGCACTGACAGACAGACAGACAGACAGACAGACACACACACACAGGCGCACGCATAGACAGACACACACACACACACACACACAGGCGCGTGCACAGACATACACACACACACACAGGCGCGTGCAGAGACAAACACATACACACACACGCACGCACACACGCATGCACACACACACACACAGGTGCACGCTCAGACAGACAGACAAACACACACAGGCCCACGCACACACGCAGCAGCGGGAGGAGGAATAATGGAGGTGGTGAAGTGTAATGAGCACGACCCTGCAGCACAGTGTGGGAGGACGAGAGGGGAGCTGTGACAGACGCGCTCGCCCGGGACCCCGCACCTGGCTGGAGATAGGAGACGGGGACGGGGAAAATTCCTCCGGTCATCCTCAAACGGAGGGTGACAACAGCGCAAGGTTGAAGAGCAAACACCCGTCTGAGATAAAGACAGAGATGGCTCCGAGGTGTTGCCCTTGGTTACAGGCCATTCAGCTCTCCCTCTCAATGTCTCTCTTCTCCTTCTCCTCCCTTGTCCCTCTCTCTCGCTCTCCTTTTTTCTTTATCTCTCCTCTTTTATTGACTCCCCACTCCATTTCTCCTCATCATTCTCTCCATTTTCACTTTTCCTTCCTATCCCCACTCTCCTCCTCACACTCTCCTCACACCTAATTTCTTTTCTCCCTCTCTCTCGGTCTATCACTCCCTTTCTCAGCTTCTCCCTAATGTTTCTTACTCTCCCTTCCTCTGATTCTCATCTTTTTCTAAACCTTCCCTCTCCCCCATTTATCTCTCTCTTTTTTAATTTCCTCTTTCCCCTGCAATCGCTCTCTTTCTGTCTCACTCCTCTTTATGCTTTGGCATCTCTTCTTCTCACTATCCCTCCCTCTTCTCCTTAACTCCTCTCCATTCCTCCCTCACAATCTCTTTTTTTTCTTCTACCTCTCCTCCATTTCTTTCTCTCCGCAACTGGGCTCCTCTATCGGGCGGTGGGCTCCCTTCTCACTCCAAGCAGTGGCGTAATAATGACTGGCCAACCCCGCCCTGGCAACTCTCCTGGCTCTTGACCAACAATGAAAGCCATCAGAGCGTTATTTGCTCCAATGGCAGGCGCGGGGGGCTCTGGCGACGCTTCTGGTAACAATGACCGATATCGGTTTGAAGAGGAAGGGAATTGGACTTAAACAGCTACCATTCCTTTCATCAGTGGTGGGCTTTTATTTTTATTTATTTTAGAGAGAGGGGCCGGGGGTGATGAGTAGAGACCTATGGGTGGGGCCAGTGTGGCAGGGAGTGTAAGTGTGATTGTACACTTGTCTCTCACCTGTCAGAGACTTTGAAAGGAGCAGAGTGGCAGGCCTGGTGTACACACAAAATAAATCTTTTCTATTTGTGGCGTTTATTCAAGCAGCTCATTCAGAGCCACTGACTTGAAAAAATAAAACCGTGAGAATCGTGCTGTGACTTGGGATTTTAGGCCTGCCTGTTCAACCTTGGACTCTTTGGACAATTTTTTGATGGAGAACAATTAATTTTTTTAACATACGATTCAAGTTCTGTCCAACGTGAAGACAGAGGTGAGAAATATCTCTCTCTCTCACACACACACACACACATTATGTTTAGGAAATGTTGAGTTGAAGATGTCTCTAATCACATATTTTTCTTAGGATGTCAAGCATTCCTCTAAATTCTTTGTACAGCTGGTCGACTCAGTCTAGTTGATAATTCTATTGCTTTTTTTTGAAAGCTCACAAAATACTGTAGTTTTGGACAAAGTCAGTATTGCTGAGTAAAGACAGTGATGAGAACTCTCTCTCTCTCTCTCTCACACACACACACACACACACACACACACACACACACACACACACACACACACACAGGCAAACAATGTTAGCCTAGTATTGCCTCAACAGGTAAAGGTGTAGATGAAATCTGCCACAAAAGAAGGAACTGGAAAGAAATAAGAAAGAAATACCATTTCTCACACTCTCCCTCTCACACACTCTCTCTCTCCCTCTCACACACACACACAGACACAAACCTCTCCAGTCAGGTGATGTTGCAGCAGAGAGCTAGTGTGGAGAAAGGAGGAGGAAAAAAGATAAAGAAGTCTTGTACCCACATAGACGGAGAGTATACTTCTATGCACTTATTCTCCTGTCAGCTGAAGATGCAGCAAAGGCGGGTGGAAGAAAATACATATATTTAAGAAATGACACACACACACACACACACACACACACACACAAAGTATTACTCTGTCAGATGAAGTTAAAGGCAAGGTGTTTGATGCAAGTCCCAGTCCAAAGTAAAGGCAGAGTAGGAAGACCTTCAAACACACACACACACACACACACACACACACACACACACACACACACACACACACACAGACACCCCATGGGTTTGCAGTGAAAGCTGGTGTTGGCCAAGAGTTGTCACATACAGACACAGGTGTGCACTATTCACTCATCAGTTAAAGCTGAAGACTAAAGCTGGCATGGTCTAAAGACTTCAAAATAAAGGAAAAGCAAGTCTTCACACACACACACACACACAAGTTGCAAAGGAAAGCTGGCACTGGTGGAAGGCGTTCACCTTGAGGCGTAGGACGAAGAAGCACACCTGTGGTGCTGCTGGCACTAGCTGGCACGGGTGATGCCAATGGTGGGCACCTGGCCACCGCTGGGAGCGGAGCTCTGTGCCAAACTCTGCCACTGAAATCCACCCGCTGTAACGCCAGTCCATTTGAATAATAATTCCTTCTAAATGTCAGCTAAAAGGCAGTGCACAACAGAAGCTATGCAGTGATTGACTGTGGAGGGCAGTCTGATAAACCTGAGCGGACCGGAGGGAGAGACCCGCAGAACATGCTTTGGAGACAAATAGGGAACATATTGGTCAGAAACTGTTGGAAAACAGAGTTAACCAGCTCGAGGCCAACAGATTTGCCTTTTAAACACTGCCAGAGCAGCTGGTTTTCACAAAAGGTAGCTAGCTTGCTAATTGATATACTCTGATGATACACTTGCCAATGCTGTGTTGTAAAAATGCATTCTTACAGTTTCTTCCTTTTCAATAAAGACAAAACACTTCTGTCAAAAGGAGGACACAAGAACGGCCACACACACACACACACACACACACACAGTAGAGCAATAAATTTGTAAAACAGCCTACTGTTACATATGTTTGAAAAGACTGAGAGAACACAGAGGGGGAAATACTCTGAGAGAGCTCTGTGAAGGAGCTCAATATGGAGCACTAGAAGCGGCCGACATTTTCCGGAGAAATGGAGAAATTAAATGAGCAAATGGTTCATATTCATCTTTAAATGAAATTGCAGCTGCTCAACGTCAGCAATTCATCCTCAGTAGTCGACAGCAATTTTGTGGCGAGTATGAATCAGAATTTTACAGACATGAATGTTTATGAGCCTAAACTGCATGAGATTTTGGAGTGCTTGAAGGAAAGGAAGACATTCATCTTTTACGGGGAGGTCTTGATGCCGTGCCTTGTGGTGAAGACATTCCTGACAAACATAAAGACAACCCATCTGCCGACTGTGACAGCAGCGTGTCGCCAAACCCTTTCCCTTTTTGTTGGCCCGAGATCACACACCCCTCACACACCAGTGTGTGTTTCATTTCAAGTGAACGGTCTGACAGTGAGCTGAGACGTGGTGTATGAAGGGAGCATGTCAATGAGAGACTGCTAGAGTGTGGAGTGAGTGGCGTTCACAGTTTTACTCTTCCACAGACAGTAAAGGCCCTGATCAGCTGCTTTCACACACACACACACACACACACACACACACACACATATAAAAACACAGACACACACAAACACACACATACAGTAATAGCACTTATCAGCTACTTTTACGCACATGCAATCATGCCCCAACACAAACACACACGCACACACACACTGTACGCAGGCACCCACACACACACACACACACACACACTCTAGACGTAGCTCTTCTTAAGTCAATGTGCGGCAGCTTTATGAGTCATGTCATCATCGTTCTTCTGCTAGCTCGGTAGCTCACTCAATAAAAACAGGAGACCGTGATGATGTGCAATAGGTCACCACAAGCACCCATCAACAACGTCCATCAATCAGGGATTACAACCACATAAGTACAGACACTCTCCACGATTACACTCTGCAGATAGAGAGAAATGTGTGAACAGCAGCAATCAGGGAAAGTTCCTGAAAGGTACAGCAGCGTAACACACAGACCTACTTATGCAGCATCTGGAGTGGTGTGACGCTTCACAGTTGTGCTTGTACTCCCCTTATTAACACCCACATGCTTGTCTCTGATGGTAACCCCAGCAAATCAAGGTCGCCCCCTCATTCCAAGCTCAAATCCAAGCTAGCACAGTTTAAACACACCTTGGGATTCAGAGAAGTGTTTGACTAGCCAGGCTGATGCTGCCACACTGCCCCGGCTCAATATTTTCCTTTGCTACAGTACCACGTCAGGCAAATCTAGGAAGGTATCCGATTGACTAAACTAGAAAATCTATGACCGATCAGTGAACAGGGAGTGCAAACAAAGTGCCCGCCCACCAGGAAGTAAACAAATCCCTATTGTGAATCCACCACTATCATACCCCTCATTTCATTTTGTGCAGAGTCTGATTTATCAGTGTAGCGTTTGGCATTGTAGGCAACGCTCTAAAAGGTAACAGTAGTGGTGTCTTCTGCCTTATAGAGGTGTCAATGTGATTGTATGACTTACTGACAAGAATCACAGGTTGAAATAGAGGTTTTGTCTTCCGTCCAACTTATTCAAAACGGACTGTGGTGCATACCAGTGTGCTCAAAGACTTAAGATTAGATGTTTAAAACTGATGTTTCTACTCAATGAACACTGACCTTGAAGAGACAGCCCATCCCTGAGAAGGCACAGTGTTCAAAAACCGTCATAAGAGCTAGAGCTGTTCTCCTCCAGGTTAACTTCTTATGTTGTGTCAGCCTTCTCAAGGCCAGGTAGCAGCCCGAAAGCTGTGCGTTACAAAATCTCGCCTATACGGATGGATGGATAAATGGACAGCGGATGGGGGCCTAACCACAGCAATGCCATCTTGCTGCCAGCATGAGACATGGCACTGCTCCACTGGTGAGAAGCCTCTGCATCTCTTTGGCGAGGGAAAGAGCGAGAGAGAGAGAGAGAGAGAGAGACAGAGAGAGTGGAAGAGAGAGAGAGAGAGAACGAGAGGGATGGGAAACAGTGTCTGGCTCCATGCCCCTACTGGAGGGATTAGGAAATTTTCCGGCTGGCTAACTGGGGCCCTGGGGCGCCTGTGTCTCCAAGCCTGCCTTCCCACCCCTCCCTCCCGCACATCCTGCCTGCCTGCCTGCCTGCCTGTTTGACCGGCTCTCGCTCGCTGGCCTGGCCCCTGCTGAGGCCGGTAGGAGGCCTGACAAACTTGAGTGCTGGCGAAGTGCTTGCTTGCCCTCAGGCCTGCTGTCTGAAAGGGCTGCAGAGCCTCCTCCATCTTCACCAAACAGCCTCCAATGCCCCACAAACAAAATGGACTGCGCTAAAAGGGATGACCGGGTATGGTGCTAGGGGCTGTGTCCGTGCATGTGTGTGTGTGTCTGTGTGCGTGCGTGTGTGTGTCTGTGCACTTGTGTGTGCGTATCTTTCATTTTTTCCTTCCCTCTTTTTCTCCTTTATGTCTCTATAACGACAGCAGTATTTTTCCTTTCGACTTTCTCTTGCTGTGTCACTCTCTATTTCTCTCTCTTTCTCTCCATCTGTCTTTCTTCCTCTCCATCTCTTTTTGTGCTGAATGGCATGGGGGTGAACCTCTGCAAGGCAGGGCAGCATTGAGGCATGGACCCCATTGTGCTCCCAGGATCAGGACACTGCCTGGAACCCCTGCATCATCCCTGCCGAGCACAGCCTCTCTCTGTGCGACAATAGGACAGAGCCAGCTGAAGAGAGCAAAGCAAGCAGGACGCCAGGGGAGACAGAAGAGAGTAGGAGAGAGAGAGAGAGAGAGAGAGAGAGGGAGAGAGAGGGAGAGGGAGAAAGAAAGAGAAACCCAAAGCAAGAAAGGAGGACAGTGGAGGAGGACGAGAAAGCCGACTGCCTGAGGCAAGAGGCTCCGTCATTATATGCACTTGGCCATACATCCATGAGACGCTCAATATGTAGTCAGCTGAGCAAACAATAAGGCTGCTCCATCCAGAATGGCTTTTTTTATAGACGCAGCGCATCTCTCCCCGGGCCTGCGGTGGCACAATCCACCAGGGATAATCGGCCCCTTCTGCTGGGCTACAGATAGAGTCAGATTACTCGCCTCCTGGTTCTCCGCCGCCATCAGCTGCGGTTAGAGTCTTTTAAGCTGCAAAAGCCACAAATCAGGGGGCCCCACAGTATCCCGCTACCACTATCCATGTCGCACACAAAGGCAGGGAGTTGCCTTATTATTCGCTAACAGGCTGAACAGACCAGGCTACGAATGGACATTGTGCGTCATCTTCCCCGGTCCAATTTCTGTGACCGAAAACCATTTGTTGGACAAACAGTTTGACAAATAGCTAATGGATTTGGTTTGGCAGAGGCATCTCGGAGCTCCTTCAAGACAGTCAGTTACCCACCAGTCATTCAGAGGGGCTCTTTCTCTCTCTCTCTCTCTCTCTATCTCTCTCTATCTCCCTCTCGCGCTCTATCTGTCTTTATTTTTTTCTTTCCGATCTGCTCCTTTGCTCTTGTTTTCCGAGCTGAAATTGGCTCTGCTGAACCGTGCGGGCGGAGAGAGAGAGAGAACCTGGCAGAAAGAGAGAGGCTGAGAGATGAAGAGTAAGAAAGAGAGCAGTGGAGAGAAAGTATGAGAGAGAAAAAAAAGAAAAAGAGGAGAGTGAGAGTGAGAGAGAGAGAGAGAGAGAGGGAGGGAAGGAAAGGGAGAGGGAGAGGGCGAGAGAGAGAGAGAGGTCGGCTGACATGGATGTGGGCCGCCTCTGAGCGGAAGGAAGCTGTTCTTGATTGATATCCGTGAGGGGAAGACACAGTCGACCTGACCTCACCATGCTCTCCGAGTGAAAGATGAGATGAGATGGGGCGAGATGAGCCGCTGGTGTTTCTTTTCTCTCGACGGAATCCATAGTATTGACACAGTCACAGTAGTGTGTGTGTGAGTGTGTGTGTGGGGCATTTGGATAGCACACTCTCAGTGCTGATGAAACACGGGGGAGAATTAACATTACCTGCTTGACTGGAGCTGAATCCGATGAGCTTCAAAGTGCGGCAAAGATATCAGGCAGCTTTTCCACACTCCTGACGAAAGAGAGCACCTCTCTCTCTTTCTCTGTCTATCTATTTCTTTTACACTCTCTCACCACCCCTCTCCCACTTTCTCTGTATCTATCGCTCATCCACTTTGACTCGCACGTTTCCTCACCGTCTCTCTTCGTGGCACCTTTGACAAATGGAAAAGAAAAATAAATAAAAAAAAAAAAAAAAAAAAAAAAAAAGGCGTTTCTTCCTCGCCTGTCATGGTACAGGAAATAGAAAAAGACGCAAGCTCAAAAAACCTGGTGTGGCGTGAAAGAAATACAAATGAGGTGTGCTTTTCTTCGTTTTCATTTATTTTTGCGGCGGTTAGGAGGGCAAAGATAGTCGTTCTGAAATCCCCCTATTTTCCCCTGCTGCCCCGTGAAGCACCCTGGCGCACTCATGAATACATGCATCTAATTCGGCAGGGGATGGCGAGGGGAGTGTATTAGTGCGAGTGTGGCGCGCTGTGAGGCGGCCTCACGCGGAGACTTTATACGACTCATCTGGTGTCATTTCCGCCCCCCTCTGAATCCCCCCCCCCCACCCCGAACCCCCTATCCCCCCTCTTGTCTGTCCCTGGGAGGTGGCTCCTGGGTGCGCTATTGACAGAGAAACAATTTGCCTCTCATTTCACGGAGCCCAAATTGATTGGGTCTTGGATAATCAGAATGACAGCAGGAGATGCATGTGTGAGTGAGTGTCTGAGTCTTAGCGTGACATAGATGTGTGTGTGTTCTTCAGGTGTGTTTGTGTGTGTAAGTACTGTATGTATGTGTGTGTGAGTGTGTATGTGTATGTGTGTGTGTGTACTTGCATGAAAGGGCAATGTAGCCCTCAGGAGTCCAATCTGAGCGTTTTGCATTGCGGGCTGCAAGAGCTCAGTCTGCAACTGAGTTTAGGGGAGGGGGTGGGGGCTTTCTGATGAGGCCAGGAGGCTTCAAGTGCTCTCCTGTTCCCAGCACATATCAAGTGTCCACTTAGGTTGGGCAGTCATCAAAAAACACACAAGGGCACACGCACACACACACACACACACACACACACACACACACACACACACACACACACACACACACACACACACACACACACACACACACGCACATCAAGTCAGTAATGAGGAGAAAATGAGATGGAGAGAAAGAGAGTGATCAAAAGTGGAAAGAGAAGTTGAGAGGGAGAGATGATAGATTGAGAAGGATGTAAGTGAGAAACAGAGGGAGAGCAAAAGATGAGAGGGGTACAGGGAGAAAGGGAGAAAGAGAGAGAGAGAATACATCACCCCTTGTGGGCATGTGATAAAAAAATATGAAGGCGATGGATTTCTACAAAGCCCCACTTTGTTTTTCTCAAGTGTTTGGAGAAGATATTGCTCTGAACACAGTTCCCTGCTTCCACCCACCACACAATTACAACAACAACAATAACAGAAAGAGAGAGAGAGAAAGAGAGAGAGAGAGAGAGAGAAGGAGAAAGGAAGGAGGGCCCCTGGCTCCCATCCCAGAGCTGAGTGTGCTGCCACTTGTCCTGCCAACAACTCACCGCAAGCAAGGGGAGCAGAGCGAAGCAGCCCACCCTAGCCCAGAGGAGAAGGAAAGAGAACTGGAGGAGAAGAGGATGAGAGAGGAGAGAAGGAAACAGATACAGAAGAAGGGAGGAGAAGAGGATGAGAAGAGGGGTTGCAGGAATGAGTGGAGCAGGGATGAATAAGACTCCAGAGACAGACTGGGAGAGCGGGAGGAGATGAGGGAAGAAAGAAAAAGAGAGGGGAAAAAAGAAACGAATGAGAGGAGAAGAGAGGAGAGGAGAGGAGGAAAGGCTGCCATAGGCAGCAAAGGTATGAGAGAAGCACTGGACCGGAAGAACCAAGAGACGAGAAAGGAGGAGAAGAGATGAGAAGAGAAGAGAAGAGAAGAGAAGAGAAGAGAAGAGAAGAGAAGAGAAAGTAGAGGCGTATGACAGGATGAAAGGATGACGAGTCAGAGCTGAAGGTGAACTTCAGGAAAGGGAGAAGAGAAGAGAAGAGAAGAGAAAAGAAGAGAAGAGAAGAGAAGAGAAGAGAAGAGAAGAGAAGAGAAGAGAAGAGAAAGTAGAGGCGTATGACAGGATGAAAGGATGAAGAGTCAGAGCTGAAGGTGAACTTCAGGAAAGGGAGAACAGAGGAAAACAAAGGAACAGAGAAGAAAGAGAGAGAGGACAGGGCAGCTTTGGAAGAGGGCTGTTGAAGAGGCCTCCCAAACAGAAGAGCCTATTTGCATTGAGATAGAGGCAGAAGAGAGGAGGGTAAATTGCAGACTGGAGAATGGGTCTGGATGAGCACAGCCAAAGAGAAGAGAGGGAGGGAGGGAGAGGGGGAGGGAGAGGGAGAGGGAGAGGGAGAGGGAGAGAGAGGAGTGAAGGGAGAGAGACAGGCAACGCAAGTGAAAGTGTGTGTATTTGTGTGTTTGTGTGTGAGTGTGTGTAAGTGTGCGTGTGTGTGTGTGTTGGGGGGGTATAACGAGAGAAGATAGCAGTCCAGGCACGAGTGACTGAGTGTGGACTAAAGTGAGTGGGAGCGACAAGAGGAGGAGAAGTGAAGAGGAGGAGGAGAGGAGCGATGCAATGTGGATGGATGGATCAGGAAGAGAGAGAGAGAGAGAGAGAGAGAGAGAGAGAGAGAGAGAGAGAGAGAGAGAGAGAGAGAGAGAGAGAGAGACAAGCCTGAGGGACGGCTGACGGCACAGCTCCCCACGTGTTCCCGAGCCCCATCACAGTCCATCAGCTCAGTCCCTCCTGAGCGCTAATTGCATGAGAGGAGGGCCCCGAGCCAGGCCAATCCCTTTAAATAAGCAAAGGAAACAACTCAACTCCACTCCCCTAAGCCCTTCGCTTCCTTTCCGAGCCACATGCATGGGATTAGACAGGCCCAGGAAAAGTTGAATAAGATCATTTATGGAGTAAAAAAAGAGACAGAGGGACAGAGAGAGAGAGAGAGAGAGAGAGAGAGAGAGAGAGAGAGAGAGAGAGAGAGAGAGAGAGGGGGGGGGGGGAAATGGTGCTATTTCAGCCTCCTGACGAGGCTGGAAAATCGGCTTCACGCGTCACGAGGTGCCACCGGCTACAAACTCACAGCCAGGTTCCTGCCTGGTGCTCGGTGACATGCTCATGGAGGAAGTCGGGTGATGCAGAGCAGGGGCGCGGTGGGAGTTCTCTCAAGGCTGGCGAGAAGGCCCTCAATTGCACTTTTTTTTTTTTTTTTTTTAAAGACAGGCGGCCCGTGAGACGCCTTGCGGTCTAATTAGTTCACTGGAGCGGCAGGCAGCTGTCACTCCGAGACAGGAGGGGAGAGAGAGAGAGAGAGAGAGAGAAAAAAGAAGGGCGAGAGTAGCGAGAGCTAGGATGGAAGAGAGGAGAATAAAGAAGAAGAGAAGACGGGAAGAGACAGACACAGAAGAAGGCTTATCTATACCCATATATATATATATATATATATATATATATATATATGTATGCATACAACACACACACACACACACACATACGCATATATATATATATATATATATTTATATATATATATATTATATATATGTATAGCCAGTGCCCAAAGGTTTCAAATTTCACTGGATGGTATGCAGTATGGCACACAGCTTGAGTATATGGAGTAAAAATCATGTGAGAACACGGCAGAGTGTTTCCCTTGTGTGTGTGTATGCAAGGGAAGAGAGGTGTCCACATGAGACGGTGGAGTGGGGTGGGGGTGAGGGGTGTTGAGAGGAGGTGTCACCTGTTGTCATTGAGTTGAGTATAACGAGGCTGTGGATCAGGGTCTCTGTCATTCACATCGTAACTGGCATCTGGATCCTGTCAGTGCAAGAGAAAAGGTGAGATCTGCACACATGTTCAGGCACACACACACACAAGCATGCAAGCATTCCCGTGCACACACACACACACACACACACACACACACACACACACACAACACACACACACACACTATGCTCAAGCCGAAAATCTCACATGCACACATGGCTACGTGCACATTTCAATTAATTTCAAACGGGCGCACACATACACAGACAGTCACATACAATTTCTTCCCACTGAAATCACGTCTTCATCTGCGTAGTCAAGGGGAGCCTAGACTCACATAGTTCCTAGCCAGGTCAGGATGGTCCTTCTCTATGCCATCATCCAGTATGGTGACCACCACGCCCTGCCCCGTGAAGCCCTGTGCCCACGCCTCCTTCACATTCAGGTCACGGTGGCTTGGGTTAGACTGGTGAAAAACAACACATTCATGTCAGAAAGCTATTTAAACACACACACACACCCACACTCACACATACACATACTCACACACAGACAGACAGACAGACACAGACAAACTCACACACACCCACACTCACATTCACACATACACACACGCACATATATAATGCATACAAACTCTCTCTCTCTCACACACACACACACATAACGCGCACAAACTCTCTTTCTCTTTCTCTCACACATGCACACACAACAAACACACACATAATGCACACAAACTCTATCTCTCTCACACACACACACAAACAAAGACTACCTCACACACACTCACACTCACACCAGACAGGAACAGAATGTCTGAATTGTCTGAATGCTGATCACTATGCCCTGGTCCCATGCCTTCTTCACATTCAAGTCAGTTCTGAGGTTAGACTGTTGACAACAACCATTAATATCACAGTGCTATTCACATACATTATGGATACACCAACATACTTACTCATGGACACAGACACATACACATACACACACACACACACACACACACACACACACACACACACACACACATATATATATACATACAAGTAGATGCACACAAGGATATGTTAGCTATAAAACACGTATCCATACATGCAAACACATGTGGTCAGTCATATTAATTATAAGAAATGAAAAGGAGATTAAAAATGCAAAAGAAAACTTGTTGCCAAACCACAGATACATAGTCAGCCCCACATGCCCATGGAAACCCTCTCACATGCTCTTTCTTTCGCTCTCACACACACACATACACACACACACACACGCACACACACACAGACACACACTCACGCACGCACACACAGGTACCCTGCCTCCTACACTCTCACAAGCTCACACACTCCATCTTTTTTTTTTTGACAGCTCGATGCTTATCACCACCTGGCAGGTTGTCCCTTTCTTAAAGATGAAAAAAGTTGGAAAATGCCGCGGTGCCTCAAATTGCCAGGACGCTCTGCTTGACTGGTTTAATTATGAAAGTATTAAAAGAAAGATGAAATGAAATGAAGCTACTTTGCTGCCAGCACAGGGGAATAGAAAGAGAGAGAGGAGAGAGAGAGAGAGAGAGAGAGAGAGGAGAGAGAAAAAGAAAAAATTGAAATACCAGATTGTGCTTTGCGTGTGAAACACCATCAGCCAAGGCACTGAGGGAACTCAGAGGGGGTCGGACCCTTTTTAATATCTGATAAGGTGGTGGCGCGAGGGGAGATGGAGGTGGGGGGAAGGGTGGGGAGTGGGGTGGGGGTGAGCCAGGGTTAATATGTCTCTCGCTGGCGAAGCTATCATCTCCCAACAGGCCTCTAAATGCTGGGGAAAAGGTCAGCGTGAGAGGCGGCTCCACAGGCAGCCCTAGCTGGGGATCAGTGGGGGATATTCACATGGGGGAGGCTGGGGTTGGGGCTGGGGCTGGGATGGGAGAATCCTTCCTGGAGCCTTCAAACGCAGCTCACATTATTCTCTGACTGGAGGCAGGGGATATTTATACTCAGGTCTTGACTTAGTAACAAGGGGGATGTGGGGTGTGTGTGTTGTGTGTGTGTGTGTGTGTGTGTGTGTGTGTGTGTGACTGAGTGAGTGTGCGTGAGGTGGGGATACGGGGGTGGGACGCCATCTCCCTGTGAAAAATAAAAAAATCTGGACAAAAGCTACATTATTGGATTAACAACAACAATGGATGTTAGTCACTGAAACCATGAGGAAATGACAGAGCATCCCTAAACCAGCCACTGCACCAGAATCACTGCCCTTCTGCATTAACAAACATGTGCTAGGTACGTGGACATAAACACCACTCCATTTGTTTCTGGACATCTGACTAGGACTTGGGCGAACAATGTGAAGAAGTGGCCCATTAAAAGCCACTAGAGCCCCAGAGATGAGGCCCTTCAGACTCTTTAGGACATGTAGTGGGAGATGCGAAAAGCATCTCTGCTACACTGGGAAAATTTGGTCGAAACCCAACTCAGAATTCAGCCCTACTTGTTTAGTCAACATTGTAATTCTAACAGCAACCTTTTGTGACTGGGAATCTCGGCATCATGCAAATGCACGGCTGCAGATTCACGGTTAGGCAAATATTTAGTTACAAAAAAACAGATCTATCTATGGGCTTTTCTGTGACAGTGGAGAGCAGACAGGAAATGGGTGGGCCATACAAATGAGGTGGGATCAGGAATAAGTGCAGGCCAGATTCGAACCTAAAGCCCTATGGGCGCTTGAACCCCGTACATGGTATGAGCATGTAGCTGACACTTTTATCCAAGGAAAAATGACACATGACCAGTCTAGTTCCTGTAGAAAAACGAGAGAAAAGAGCCAGGGAGGTGAGTGGTCCCTTTTTATATGAAGGTGTGGATGGCTCTCATCAGAAGAGTCAGCAGTGGCAGCTTTCTTAAGGCCATGGCTACATGGCAGTCAAAAAAAACTCACTTAACAGCAGCCGACTGCATACAACCGTCACGCCAATGGTTAGTTAGCTAGTCTCAACCAGTACAATTGGTCTGCTGACTATTCTCAAGGCCTCAGGTCTGTCTTACTGCTGTGCATCTGCATACATCAGTGCTGAAATCCCGATAACCGGCAAAGTCTTAAGTACCTGCCTGAGGTAAAGTACTTGAGTGAGTGTCCACTTGAAACCTTGGGGTTGACCTTCAACGAGGCATGCAGAGCAGTTTAACAATGCGCTGCCCTAGAACGCAACATTCAATTTCGACATCTGAACTCAATGTGCTGACTGCTGCTACTGCTGACAAGACCACACACTTCAGTTATATTTATATATATATTTTTTTATATTTATGCATTTAGCAGACACTTTTATCCAAAGCAACTTAGAAAAACAGGATTAACATTCAAGCTACAACACAATTAAAAACCTTACTGTCTACTAAGAGTGCAGAGTGCTGTGTGTGTGTGTGTGTGTGTGTGTGTGTGTGTGTGTGTGTGTGTGTGTGTGTTCCATATAAGCCCAGTGCTGAAACTGAGAGCTGATTATGGTTATGGCTATCAACATTGCTACTTGCACAGTGCAGTCTCGGTTTCAATTTCTGCATAAACTGCCTTGTTTATCTCCCTTCCTCTGCCAACCCTCTTCCTCCAAAACCACTTTCTCTCCCTCTGTCTTTCTCTGTCTGTCTGTCTCTGGGAGACTGCTAAAGGCTAATTAGAGGTGAAACCAGGACAAGCAAAACAAACACGCCCTTTCTCAACCCGACGGTGAGGGGAGAGACACCCACGTGAGGTGTTGGGTTTATTAACAGCAATTGTTTTCCGCGGTGACGGAGTCCTGATGAATGCAGAGTCACGAACTTTAATGGCTTTGCCTTCTTAGAGACGTCTGAAGGAATCAACAAACCACAATTAGAGAAAATTGGAGGGAAGGAGTGAGAGAAAAGGTTGGTAATTGCTTTGAAGGCATTCTACATTTCCAAAGTCTAACTTGGAACTGACTGCTTAGTCAGTGTGTGCTTGGTATGGCCTCGTATTGAGGTGTAAGGTTGTATTTGTCTGGCCTAGTTAGTTAAGTAGTTAGTTAGTGAATCTAGTCTGAACTGATAGGATTAGGCAAGAACTATAGTTTTGATCCAGCCAGCTGGTATCCTCACAGCATGATCTAGACAGATTAAGTATGTAAAGATGGAACACGGTCTGTTGGTGAAGATTAGGTCTGCTTTGATAAGTTGGGACCAAAAAGTATCTAGTTTGGTCTGACATTTAGTGCAGATCTAGTCTCCTAGTTACTAGTTTAGTAAGCTGGAGTCTAGTTAGGTCTGGTCTGCAAGCATAGATTTAGTCTGCTTTGGTAGGATGAGATCTGCAGTCACTCTAGTTGGGTGAGGTCGGGTTAGTGTACTGTAGGTCTGGACAGGTCAGGTTCTGTTGAGCATTTGTGTGTACTCACCAGGTACCACTGCTGAGAGAACTTTGGGTCAGAGGGTTCAGTGAACACCTGCCTATGCCGCCTCCGCTTGGCCACCTGCTGCTCCAACCACAGCACCTGAATGTACACAAACACACACAAACACACACACACACACACACACACACACACATACACACACACACAGGGATGCATGGGTACACATATTATACTTGTTGCCATGACACAAGAGCCCCTTAAGCAATTTTGCCCACTAAAGCAGTTTACTTCCTCTGCCTCTCTCGCTCTCTCTCTCTCTTTCACACACACACACACACACACACACACACACACACACGCACACACACACACACACACACGTGCGCACACGCACACACACACACACACACATGCACACACACACACGTATTTTCTCCCATATGAGTTTAACTAAGCAAGCCTGACTCCCCCGGCAGCATGTTTCCTCAGCACACTAAAAATACTCTCTTAGTCAGAAGTCATCAGAGCACAGATCAGATGAGAGAGGGGGAGAGAGAAAAAGAGAAAGAAACAGAGAAAAAGGAGAGATGAAAGTAGAAAAATAGAGAGAGGGACAGCCAGGAGATGGAGAACAGAGAGAGAAAAGAGAATATCTACACACACTCAGGAGAGAAAGAGAATGAGAGAGATAAAAGAGATAGGAAAGCGTAGATCTGTGGCCTTTTCTCTGCCTTTCTTTAATAGAAGCTTCTAGAAGCTTCCTTTCGGCAAAATAAACACCAGCTGTGGTGAATACAAGTATTAGGAGCCACAGGCAAAACTCCCTCTCAGCATCTTCTTGGTCTGAGCTCCCTGTGTGTGTGTGTGTGCGAGTGTGTGTGTACTTCAGTGTGTTCAAGTGATGCATGTGTGCAGGTGTCTGTGTGTGTGTGTGCGTGTGTTTGTGTGTACTTCAGTGTGTTTGAGTGATGCATGTGCCCAGGTGTGTGTGTGTGTGTGTGTGTGTGTGTGTGTGTGTGTGTGTGTGTGTGTGTAGCATATGTAACTGTAGGGCATCTCCCAGACAGGTTCATCCTTACTCTGGCTAGTTTAATCCGCAGTGTAAAGGGCAACTCTACATTCCCTGGACATCCACAAACTCACCCCCGGACCTCCTATCCCACAATACACTGCATTCTCCGCATCATCTCTCCGAGCCCTTAGCCTGCCAGTAACCTCTGAAGAGAGATGGTTTCTCTGGGAGAGTGAACATGGAAGGGAGGGATACTATAGAGGCTAGGCTACATAATTCAACGAGCAATCCAACCAAAGTGTGCAGAGTGTACCTCCATAACACCTGAAATGGATGAGCCCTTTGAAGTCACCATACCATTAAAGCCCTTTGAAGTCACCACAGATATAACAAGGCACTGAGCAAAGATTCTAGTGTCCGTATTGAGTGTGTTGATTCACGTCAGCTGGATGCAGCTATGAGCTCTTTTTTACCATTATGCAATGTCAATGCTGAACCCTCTTCAGGTGAAGTGTTCTTCAGCAAATAGGGTTTAATAGACTCATTTGTGTAATTGACGTCTGAATTTCATTAGTCAGATGAAAACAACAGAGCGAAACGAAACAGACCACATTGGCGACAAAAGCGGATAAAACATTTTTCAGTCTCTCTCCAAGCAGAAATGTTTTTTTTTCATAAACAACAACCCTCAGAAGAAAAATAATATCCAAAGCAATCAAAACAATGTGTGTCTTGTGTCACATCTTGTGTATCAGGAAGTAGGTGATTTTGGAACATGCATGCAAAGGCTGTGAACTTTGACTGTGGTTGAGTTGGTTCTTTGAACCTGTTCACAAATCTAGGACTCTCTTTGGTGCCAATTCATTTGTGTGTGTGTGTGTGTGGTGAGCGCGCGCACGCGCGCGTGTGTGTGTGTGTCTGTGAGAGAGAGAGGGTTTGTGTGCATTATGTGTGTGTGTGTTTGTGTGAGAGAGAGAGAGAAATAAAGACTTTGCACTTCTGTACGCATTATATGTGTTTGTGTGTGTGTGTGTGAGTGAGTGTGAGTGAGTGTGTGTGTGTGTGTGTGTGTGTGTGTGTGGCGATTTTGTGCCTGTAAGCAAATGTCCAACCCTATGAGTCCCTTTGGTACTGATGCGACTCCCTTTGGTATATTATGTATCTGTATGTTTGCACCTGTAAGCAAATATGTCAAAATGATTACCTTTGTGTATGTGTGTGTGTGTGTGTGTGTGTGTGTGTGTGTGTGTTGTGTGTGTGTGAGAGAGAGAGAGTGTGCGTGTGTGTGTTTGTGTCTGTTATTCCCTTTGGTATAAAGGTGTGTGTATGCAGCTACAAATGTGCATTCGTATGATGTTCTTCATTATTAATATGCTACAATGAATGTGTGTGAGTGTGAGTGTGTGTGTGTGTGTGTGTGTATTTGTCTATTCCATGAAAGCTGGTATAAGCATGTCAACGAATATCAGTATACCCCAGGTGTGTGTGTGTGTGTGTGTGTGTGTGTGTGTGTATATATATGTGTGTACCTGTGGTTCAGAGCGCAGTCGAACATGAATTCCCCGGTGAGCAGAGACAGATCTCTTCACCACAGAGCGATGCTGGAAGTGATAGTAATCATCAAATACCTATCAGAAAGAGCAGAAAGATAGAGGGGGGGGGGCAGAGAAGTAAACGATTACAGGAGGTCTGATGTACAGCATTCACGCAGCTACCAAACCAATGTCATACAATATTCATGTGCACTCCAATCCATCCGAACCTATCCTGAGGCCCTACACTTGCACCCTCTCCCACACACACACACACACACACACACACACACACACACACACACACACACACACCTGTAGGAGTTTCACAAAACATCCCTGAGCCTATTGAAGCACCATGTGTGCAGACTGGATTGTCTGGCTCAAGCAGACATGACGGCCTTGTGTCCAAACAGGTCAGGTACGAACTCACGCTCATGCTCTTCACACTGGATGCCACTTCACCACTAACTCACTCAATGGCTGAGCTGAAGGCAATCCCACAGTGAGTGCCTGTGTGTGTGTGTGCCTGTGCCTGTGTGTGTGTGTGTGTGTGTGTGTGTGTTGGTAGATGTCTCTCCATGTGTGAAAGAGTTTGGACATATCATTTTAGAGTGTGCGTGTGCGTGTGTGCGTGTGTGTGTGTGTGTGTGTGTGTGTCCACCCTCCGTTAAATAAACCAAGTGTGTTGGACAAGCAGACTGTCCTCTGAGATTCCAGGAGGCCGTGGCTCTCTAAAAGTTACTAATGAGGCAGAAACACAAGAGCAGAGAAGAGGAGAGAGGGAATGAGGTGGAAAGAAGAGACAAAAGAGAGAAAGCGAGAAAGAGAGAGAGAGAGAGAGAGAAATGTTGAGGGGTTCTGAGGGGTAAAGGGTTTAGAGCAGTGAAATGATTTTTCTCTGGAGAAAAAGACCATTACAGACTTATCTGTGATGCAGAAGGGCACACAACATCCTTGTCACTTTCTCTCTCTCTCACACACACACACACACACACACACACACACACACACACACAATGTACTTACTTACACTCTCTCTCTCTCACACACACACACACACACACACACACACAATGTACTTACTTACACTCTCTCTCTCTCACACACCACACACACACACACACACCACACACACACACACACACACACAGTAAACTTAACTGCACAGAGAGGCACATATACACACAAACACACACACACACGCTGTGACTTGTCCTGACTGGCAGTACCTCAGCTAGACAGCACTCAAGAGGACCACTCTACAGGCTATCACTAATCTACAGCTGACAGAGGAACAGAGGACAGGGGGAGCAGGGGAGGTAGAGAAGGAGGGATAGAGAACGACAGCGAGAGAGACAGCAAGAGGGAGAGAGAGAGAGAGAAAAGAGAGACAGAGAGAGAAAGACGAGAACACAGAGAGAGAGAGAGAGAGAGAGAAATAGAGAGAGAGAAGTAACAGAAAAAGAGAGTGTGTGAGGAAGGGGGAGTGAGGATTTATGAAACAGAAGGTGAGGGAGGGAGATGGAGAGGAACTAAGCGGGGGGAGGGAGAGAATGCTTTGGCAATACTATACAATGTATAGCTGTGCTAATAAAGCCTTTTCTGTAGTGAATGAATGTGTGGGAGTGAGACAAGGGCTGCAGCGTCTTAAATGCTAATATTTTCACATCTGCATACCTCTCTGTTACAGTGCACTAAATATCTTCTATCTTTGGCATGTGGACAAAACAATGCATTAAAGATCATGATCTTGGGCTTTGATAAACAACGTTCAACATTTTTGATTGAGCAAATAATTGACAGACTGCCTGACTACAAAAATAGTTGCAGCTCTACTGTGAGAGACTGAGGCTGAGTAAGTGCCTCTCGAGGGTTGAGTGGCATTTTTTCCAACATTTTCTGTCGTTTCCAAGTGGTATTTTTCCAACACATTCTGTCATTTTATCAAACAGATGACTAATGACTGATTGCTAACAACTCGAATAAAATGAGACATTAGTCGTATTGTTGACATTAGTGAGACCCTGGGGTTGAGCACGGGACAGAGACAGACGCGCCTCTGAAGGGCTTGGTGGCGCAGTGCAGTCAAGCCTGCTGCTGACGCACAACCACTGATCAGATGAAGCGTGCCGGAGCCCTGGCCGGCCACCCACCCACTCCCATGGCCCTGATCACTCTGATCTCTGGGGGGCAGACAGACAGACAGACAGACACACACACAACACACACACACACACACACACACACACACACACACACGTAAACACACAGTCAGACACACAGGGCTTGCTGTCCTTCACACCCATAGCGACTGGAGCTGTAGTCAGGTCACATAAGCATTTGAAATAGATGTGTGTCATGGCAACGGGAGACATGGAGGATGCTGGTTAAAAGTTTCATGAGAAAAGTTGAGTCATTTATCTCAACTAAAGCGCTTTTCACTACGGCTGTGGCACTGGGGGGAATATCAGTCGGCAGACGAGTGTGGATGGAATTCAAATTGTGTGTGTGTGTGTGTGTGTGTGCGCATGTGTGTGTGTGTGTGTGTGAGTGTGTGCGCAACAGAGAACAAGCATAGGCTTATGCACAGCGGTGTCACACTCTTCTGTCCAGTTATTACTTATCTGCCTGCCCTACTGAACAATGCCCTTTTAGTCCTCTCAGTGGAACAGACTCCACCATGGGACACACACACACACACACACACACACACACACACACACAAACACAGACAGACAGAAAAGCAGTAACCAGCAACCATACGTGCATCTTCCTTTGTGACTGTTGACGTCAGAGAGGATATTGTGGAGCTGCTCTCTGACGCAGAAAATATTAGTGAAATCAGAAGGAGGCTTTTATTTACTCCTCTACATTGCCTCCCACCATCCCTCCCACACTCCCTCCCTCCCTCCCTCCTCCTCTCTTTCACTCTCTCCCCATCCCTCCGCTCCAGGTGCAAATGTACAGGGATATGAGAGCACAGATTTGCGACATGAGGAACACCTATCAAAAGGCTCCTGCTGAGAAGCCAATATACACAATAGAGCCCTACAGCCAGAGCAGTAGAGACTGAGATGAGAGAGAGGAGAGAGAGAGAGAGAGAGAGAGAGAGAGAGGAGAGAGAGAGAGAGAGAGAGAGAGAGAGTAGCATTAGTGGTACATTATAATTATTATTATTATTATTATTATTATCAGTCTGTTTATCTTCTTGTTCTATCCCCTCTATTCTCCATGATCTTTTAGGTCTATATCTAAGGTCACAGACATTTCGATAAGACAGAAAAGATAATTTACATGTGTTTAGTTATGTTGTTTGATGTAGCATCTGACATTATTGCTTTGGCAATGCAAAAGCTTTTTTTGTCATGTCAATAAAGCACCTCTGTATTGAACTGAATTGAATTGAAGTGAATGGAGAGAAGAGTACTACTGGCAACGCTGCTCCACAGAGTCATGGCAATAAAGCTCCCATTGACTTGAATTGAATTGAAAGAGAGCCTGAGTTTACGAAGGAGAGAAAGACATGAGGAGAAAGAGTGAGCAAAAGAAAGAGAACACGCAGAAAAAGATGGGAGGAGAGAGACAGAGAGAGAGAGAGAGAGAGAGAGAGAGAGAGAGAGAGTGTGTATGTGCGTGTGTGTGTGTATGGGAGGCAGAGAGTCAGAGTGAGTGAGTGAGTGAGTGTGTATATGAGAGAGAAAGAGCGAGAGAGAGAAAGCGAGAGATGGGGGGGGGGGGGGGGGGTGTTGAGACACCCTCCAAAGATCCCCTTCTTCTCTGTCTGTGCAGTAGTTGGTGTGGTGGGGGCTGGAGCGCTAAGCTAAGCGCGTATGGCTATCGCTTTCCATTACCCAAAAGCACTCAGCAAATCCACAGGATGTCACTCTCCTTTTAATCTCCTGGAGAGGCGGAGACACTTTTGCTAAAGTGTCTCCGCAGAGGACGGGCCGGTCAGCCAGCCACTGCTCCTTCTATCACACACACACACACACACACACACACACACACACACACACAAACTGTACAAACAACTGTACCCAAAACACACACTCACTCAAATACACCAGCACATACCAACAAAAAATGGTATATAAACACAGTTGGCAGTATGGCAGTTTGCCATACCCTCCCCTCCCAACACCCACACCCACACCCACACCCACACACCCACACCCACACACATACATACACACACAGCTAGATCTTCATCCTAGATACAATCATGAGGAGTCCTCTTCCTTATCATGCCTAGCCTTGGTAGGAGTAAATGACCTTGTGTAGACCAGGTCAATCAGTGCTCTCTTTCTCCCTCCCTTTCTGTCAATCAACCAACACACACACACACGCACACACGCTCACACACACAGGTTGAGATGTTCGTCCTAGATATAATCAAAAGGAATTCCTCTTATCAGGCTTCACCTCAGCAGGTTTAGATGACCTTATATAAACCAGGTCAGTCACCCTCTTTTTTTCTGTTACACACACACACACACACACACACACACACACACACACACACACACACACACACACACACACACACACAGACACAGGGTCCACCCTTTCCAGGGCCTTTCTCTGTTGCTTGCTGACCCGGGGTCAGTGATGCTCCGCTCCAAATAGTGCAGAGCCCTAGGAGAGGCTGCTCTGGCCTGACCTGGAAACAATGGTGCTGCAGCTGTCTCAGGAGAAGCTCACTCTTCTCAGCTCTTTCACTCACATGCAGGGGAGAGATTTGGATGCTGAGGATATCTGCATAGTGTGTGTGTGTTTGTGTGTGTGTGTGTGTGTGTGCGCTCATAGCTAGGCTGCTGGAAATCCAGATTATCATATTATCATAAGAAAGTATATCCATCCACTCATCCATACACACACACACACACACACACACAAGCGGAAACACACAGACAGACACACACACACGCAAGCACACACAAACACACAGATGTAAAAATGTCAAATTCTGTCTCCTCTCTCCCCCCAAACAAATACAGACTGCCTGTGAGAGAGAAAGGTATCTTTATCTCAGCATGCATGAGCACACAAACAAGCACACACACACACACACACACACACACACACACACACACACAGACACACACACACACACACACACACACACAAACACTCACTCACTCACTCACTCACTCTCCCTCCTCCATCTCAAGGGGGACCCAGGCCGGCCGCAAGCCAGAGAATCAGACAGGAAGGAAACACGTCTGGAAGAATAATGAACTCCCATTCTGGAGTCCTACCAGACCACAGGAGCACTGGCTGCTGTGTGTGTGTGTGTGTGTGTGTGTGTGTGTGTGTGTGTGTGTGAGAAAGCCCTTCTTGAGTGGATATAATAATGTTCCCTATCAGCCTGTGACACCATGAGAAGATTAACGTGCACACTGCACATGCCTGACAGTCCACGGCCGAGATGGAGACAAATGGAAATCTCAGGAGATACGGCACACTTACGCACCTCTACAGGCCCAGTCCCTACAGTGGACCAGACCAGATACACACACACACACACACACACACACACACACACACACACACACACACACACACACACACACACACTCCCAGGAGTGCTACTCCTGCGAGGTATCAGTGAGGAGACACACACTCCTAAGAGGACTGCTCCTGTGAGAACTGAGTGAGAGAAAGAAACACACACACACACACACACACACACACAGATCTGTTCTAAAAGTACTGGGTAGGAGACAGTCCCCAAAAGGGCTGTCCTCAAACTACCCCTATTAGAATGCCACATCCAACCCCACACTTTTTTTTTTCCATAGTTTTCAAAACAGACTTATAAGAAACACAGCGGGCACAGAGGGTGA
>PYXC01002372.1:1505000-1532922 GCA_015244755.2 Tenualosa ilisha
CACACACACACACACACACACACACACACACACACACACACACACACACACACACACACACACACACACACAGGGAACCAAAGACACTTGGACATGGCCTTAGCTTGAACTGACAGTTCTTCTGTCAGTGCACAATCAACTATTGACTACAAGCTCACACTCTCCCTCTGTGCGCAGACACACTCCTACCCATCCGCCCACTCAAACACACACATACACACACGCACGCACACGCACACACTCTCACTCTGCTGAGCCCCCTTCCCTTTCTACACTTTCTCTCTTGCGCTGTCAGTCTCCCAGAGTGCTGGTTTCATCAAGAGACAGGCTGCCAGCCACATGTGGGAGTTGTTGCCTTTCCTACAGTCGCTAGCTCACAGTCGGCGCTTGGGGACTACGTGCAGGCTCTCATAGAAATGACACATACACACACACACACACACACACACACACAATGGAGCAGTATATCAGTAGAGTACTGTGGAGCAAGATAAACACACAGTAGAGTTGAGGTCTATTAGTGTGTGTGTGTGTGTGTGTGTGTGTGTGTGTGTGTGTGTGTGCGTGTATTCTCATGTGGGCAGTGGTGTTGGCTTGACCTGGTCAGTCAGTCAATGGCTGGTTGGCAGGATAGTGCAAAAGAGAAAAGCTCATAAGATTCCACAAGGCCTTGCAGCATTTAACCCCGGCTGTCTTTACACACACCACACACACACACACACACCACACACACACACACACACCACACACACACACACACACACACTCTCCCTCTCTCACACACAGATATGCATGCACACACATACACACACACATTTGTGAATGATTCATCTTAACTACAGATCCATTATGAATACGGAGCGTGTGACTTATTGAACAGGCCTGACTAGGATATGTGCCTGTCACCCAAGAGGAGCTACATCAAGCCGCCCAAGCCAACAGCTGCGCAGCGCAGTGAGGGCCCCACAGCCACCATGCTGTCTGTAAACAGCATCATCCATCCCCCCCCATTAAGATAACCATCAGCACTCCCTACCCAGGCTTTCAGAGCCTGCCGCTATGGAAAAAGGCATGCAGCAATATCTCTCTCTCCCTCTCTCTCTCACACACACACACACACACACACTTATATATATATAAAAGATAGCACAGCTGACACTATATAGGTTTGGACAGGTTCACTTAGTAACTCACAAATGGATGCACGCTAATGCACTTTTATACAGCGGCTTTCAAAAAAGGTGTTGAGGAGCTTTTAAAAGGTGGCAGATCCCAGCTTGCTCTGCTGTGGATATCAAATCACACACAAAAATACATACTCGCGCGCACACACACACACACACAAAAGCATATGTATACATACAAACAACCAATCACAAACATACATGGGCAGGCACACATGCAAAACACACACACTCACACACACACACAAACACACACACAGGTGGTTCCAGCATGAATAGGGTTGAATGATCATGAATAATTCAGAGATGTGTTTTCTCTCGTGGCCATTTGTCTCTCCTGTTCCCGTTGCATCCTGCAGTTGCCTGAGCTGCCCCTGCCTGCACCGCGGCCCTTGAAGGATTGTGGGTAATGATACCCCAGCAGGGCTCCTTGGCTGAGACTCTGATGTTCACCTGTTATGGCCTCCAGCACAGAGTGAGCCTCCTGTCACACAATTCTATCGCTCAGGTGTATGTGTGTGTGTATGTGTGTGTGCAGCGTTGGGCAGTAGCTTCACTACAAGTAGCGAAGTTACTAGTTTAACTAGTACATACATTACATTTCTGAGTAGCGTGGCTGTAGTGAAGCTACTTTTGAATTCTAATCTAACAGCTTTTCATTAGTTTCGTTATTTTTTTTAATTTAGTGTGGTAGCTTTTCCGTAAGGTATATTTTCAGTGCATCAACTCACAGCAGCATATCTTCCATCTAGGCCAGGCATAGAAGAACAGTTATTGGCAATAATGTGATGCATTTGTTGCATGAGAGGAGCTATAATGAAAAAAATGTCCATAATATACAAAAATCTATTTCATGTCTATCACTCGTATAAGCATGTTATAGCAAACTGAAATAGTAAAATCATAGTAGAACGCATTATATACTAGAAAAAACTATAGTGCAAAATGCTGCAGACATCATAAGAAATACTGTACCGTAGGGGAAATAGGCATTTTTTCGTGACCCAATAAAGCACACACATGCACACACGATTCTCCTATATATTCTATTATATGGATTATACAGATTATTGTTTAAAAATCTTTTTACCTATAAGTACAATTTATTATTATTAGTTAGTTACAACTGCATGTCTATTGGAGAGACCTGTTAGTTTGGTCACTCATAGAATCTTAGCAGAAGGTTGGATCATTTCATTTATGTAGAGAATTAGTTGTAAATTATAAAGTAGCTTCACATGTAGTAAACTAGTTCTGCCATTTTTTTGTAACTCTGCCTGCTAAATTTTGTCTTCAGGTAGCTGTAGTGTAGTGAAGCTTCATCTGATATGGAGTAACTGGTAGCTCACCTGGTAACACTTTAGATTAGGGTACACATATTCTTCATTAACTAGCAGGTTATTAACATGAAAATTTGTAACATACTAGCCATTACAAGTCACTTATTAATACCTTATTCTACATGATCTTATTCTACCATATGCAACAACTATCTTACTTACTATGAACAAGCAGTAATTAGGAGTTTATATTGGAGACAGAGTAGTTAATGGTCTACTATGGGTAGAATAAGATCATGCAGAATAAGGTATTAATAAGCAACTTGTAATGAATAACAGATGGCTAGTATGTTATTAATTTACATGGTAATATGCTGCTAGTTAATGGTGAACATGTGTACCCTAATCTAAGGACTTACTGTTTAGTTAACTAGAAAAGCACTCGGAGAGCTCAGACCTCTGCTAAGGCAAAATAGGGTCACTGACCCTATACAAATTCCAGATGGTGATCCAGATCAAAATTGAATAGTCTGTTCCTTATACACACGTTGTCAAAAAAATTTAAACAAATCTATGCAGTACATTTCGAGTTATCCTGCGCACAGACAGACAGACAGACAGACAGACAGACAAATGCCAAACATAAGAGACAAACAGACAAACATAACCCTCTTGCCGGAGGAAACTAGATTTTCTGAGTACCTTGCCCCACACTGTGTGTGTGTGTGTGTGTGTGTGTGTGTGTGTCACTTTGGTGCTTGTAGCGAGAACACTGTAGGCAGGGAGATTGACTTGGGCATACTTGAGAGCTCGGAGTCTTCCTATGGGCAACTCCTTCAGCTCTCACTTCAATTAGTGAGAGAGACAGATAGAGAAATGTGTGTGTGAGAGAGAGAGAGAGAGAGAGAGAGAGAGAGAGAGAGAGAGAGAGAGAGAGAGAGAGCCTGAGAAACAGAGAGACCAGAAAGCGCTCTGAGGAAGGGCAGTGAGACTTTGAAATGACATATATTAAAGCAGTACTATGGCTTTGGGAAGAGTGTGTGCTTAAGTGTGTCTGTGTGTGTGTGTGTGTGTACAGGGTACACATGGGAATGTGTGTGTGTGTTTCAGTGTGTGAGAAAGAGGCTGATAGAGTATGTGTGTGTGAGTGTGATGTGATGATGAAGAATGTTTCTCTGGATGATTGTGTGTGTGTGCATATTCGTGGAGGAGAAGTTTCTATGTATGTCACAATCAGTAGCTGTGAAGTGCACAAACACACACTGCATTGCTGCATGCGTGGCGTATGTAACCCACACACGGTCTAGTTCAGCATAGTCATAATTCTCGGAAAGACCAGGTCAAAACAGTCAACGGATGTAGTGTCAATGCAACAAAAAGGAAGAATACATACACACACACACACACACACACACACACACACACACACACACACACACACACACACACACACACCATACTTGACGGAAGCCAGAAACAAACCACAAAGTCTAAAATCTTCCTGAATTCCTCTCAGTGTAGAATACAAAGTGTGTTGTTTCCAGACAGTGTATGCATGTTGGTATGTGTGTGCAGATAAGTGTGTTTGTGTATGTGTGTAGAGATAGGCATCTGCTTGTGTGTATGTGAGTTTGTGCATGTGTGTATGCATCTATTAGTGCGCATGTATTTGTTTGTATAAGTGTGTGTGTGTGTTGGCATGTCTCATTTAAGCATTCTCAGACCACGCACTGCAACCTAGTCCTTCAGGTGTCAGCACAGAATAACATGGACAAACTGCCAGAAATAAACTGCAGTGGCAGTGAAAGAGACCCAGGGACACTGATTGGGTCTGATTAGGAGAATGTGGATGTGTATGGGTGGTGTGTGTGTGTGTGTGTGTGTGTGTGTGTGTGTACGCATAGATGGCCAAGCAGCAGGGTGCATTTGTGGCGTGTGGTGTGGTGAGGTGGTGAGGGTGTGTGTGGCGATGATTGGTGGACAAAACGAGTAATCTCAGAATTGGGCTGCGCGCGCACACACACACACACACACACACACACACACACACACACACACACACACACACACACACACACACAGATATGCTTGCGCACATACACATAAACACGCATGCATGCGCACACACGCACAGTCACACATTCGCTTTTACATGGGGGAGGGGGGATAACTTGTGATTTCAGCAATCCCCATCCATTCTCCTGACAACAGACAGACAGCAAAGGAGGAAGAAGGGGAGGGGGAGGGTGTCTGTGTGCCTTCTTGTTCTTCTTCTTCTGAGAATTCGCTAAAGTAAACAGATTTGCAGCAAGGCGCGGTGGCTAAGACGGCAGAGGAGACGAGAGGAGAGAAGGAAGGAAGAAAGAAAGGAGAGGAGAGGAGAGGAGGCTCAGCTATTTAAAGCCACCTGCTGATTGCCAGTCTCTAATTTCAAGAACCACAAAAGTGCAGACTGGAAGCAGAAAGGTTGTTTGCATTTGTGTGAGTGTGTGTACATGTTATTTTCCAGCATTCGTACTACAGAAATGTATATTCTCAGTAGATGTGGGTTTTATGAGAAAAAAAAAAAGGTATTATGGGACAGGTCTCAGCCTGCACAATCTGGCACTGACTTGACAACAAGGTGTGTGTGTGTGTGTGTGTGTGTGTGTGTGTGTTTGTATGCTGTTGTGTGTTTGCATGAGGCCTGTGTTGGTGTGTTTATGTGTGTACCTGAGCTGTTATGAAAATGATTTCCTGGAGCTTTTAACGAGACCAAACAAAACTCAGCTCAATTCTGCTTCACAGGTGTCTAAAGTACCACACACACACACACACAAGTGTACATACATCTCTCCTCTCTCATGCACGCACGCACACACCACACACACACACACACCACACACACAAACAAGTGCGTACGTGCACGCATACATCTCTCCTCTCTCATGCACGCGCACACACACACACACAAACACAAACAAACAAGTGTGTACGTGCATGCATACATCTCTCCTCTCTCATGCACACACACACACACACAAACAAGTGCGTACGTGCATGCATACATCTCTCTCATGCGCGCGCACACACGCACACACACACACACACACTTTGTCTGAGGTCTTGAAGGTGGCAATTATTGTTGTTTTTTTTTTTTAAGAATTTCCTGCCACAGCTTCTGTGTTCCAAACAGGCATGTCATGCCAGTCCTGCTTGGTCAACACTGCCAGGCCAGTACATTTCCACTGGGAGCTCAAGGGCCAGAGGACAAATAAAAGGAACAGTGACAGCCCTGGTGTGTGTGTTTGAGTGTGAGTGTGTGTGGTGTGTGTGTGTGTGTGTGTGTCTGTGTGTGCATACCTGGAGTGCAGCAGGTTGGCACTCAGGTGGTCGAGAGAAAATGAACAAAAAAGAGGGGAGAAGAAAAAGACAAGAGGAAGATGCTTTTTTTTCCAACCCATTTTCCCCTCCCTTTTCTCTCTCCATTTCCTCCCAATGGTTTTTAATACTTCAATGTTATTTTGCAAATGAATGTGATGTTCTACTGTTCTTTCCGCTTTGGCAACACTGTATTTCAGCAGTCATGCAAATAATGCAACTCTGAATTTGAATTAGAAAGGCTGAGAAGGAGAGAGAGAGCGAGAGAGAGAGAGAGAGATGAAGGAAGGAAGGAAGGAAGAAAAGGCAAGAGATTAAAAGTAGGAAAAGTAGAGGAAGTGGGGGATGTGCAACTGGGGGAGAAGGGAGGGAGGAGGGAAGAGCTTGAATGGATGTGTCGCATGAGTGAGAGTGACAGTAATCGAGTGAGGGATCACAGGCAGCGTTGATGCATTATTCAAACCCGGGGGCAGGACACCTCTCTGACAATACAGGCGCTCTGACTTCACACAACCTGTAGCGTCACTAGAGGGTGTGTGTGGTGTGTGTGTGTGTGTGTGTGTGGAGGGGATGGAGATACTGGGCACCCATAAAAACCTGAGGACAGGAGCAGAATCTCTGGAGGGCACACAGGACGCACAAAAAATGCTTTTAGTTGTATATGTTGAAAAAACATGTTGAATAAACCACAGAGGCTGAGCAACATAATAAGGAGAAAAACAAAAAAAATTTGTTCACCAACTTTTTCTGGAACACAATATTCTGGTGAACCCACAGTACTAACTCTCTCGGTGGGCACAGAGAACAGACAGAGCTGGAAGAACTCACTCACTCTTGTTTTTTTTTTTACCCCGTCTCTTTCTCTTCCTCACTGTCTGTGTGGCTCACGTTGCCACTCGTTCAGGGTTGGACGGCTGAATATTCATGGCCGTTGCTGGGCCACGACTGAAGCTGCGGCTGCTGCCACTGCCTCTCAGGGCCTCTCTCCAAAGATGTCAGCAACACGGACGAAACACTTGAGCCCTTCTCTGGGGTTTTCACTGAAACACAGTCGCTTGATGATGTGCAGATTAAGACTGCAGATAAGAATCCAAATGTCATCTAGTTAAACCTCCATTAGGTTCAGCATGTTAATGAATATGGGAAAACAAACCCCAGGGATGGGTCACATCACATCCGTATTAATATACCATGGGCATTCTGCATTGTGATAAGAATTTTTTATGCTGTTGTATATTTTGTGTGGTGGGCAGATCACACATAAAATGATGACAAACATGGCAGCATGGGAGGCCAAATTGCAGACAAGGAAGAATAATGCACTGAGTTAGAAGTTTGACTTTTTTGTGTTCAGATGCCAAGATCTTTTATAAACACTGAAAATATCAAAAATACCATGAAATATCTTGATAAAAAATGTAAGCCTTATCTCCCATCCCTACTGAGCAGAACTTTTGTTTCTAGTGTCTGTCACTCTATAATATTCTATAGACCTATTCATTTTCACTCTTATTAAATATCGACTATGACTATGAGAGGAGGCAATCTTTGCTCCTTTAAGACCTCCTTGATTGTTCTGGCTTGACGGCACCTCTCAGCGATTCTTGGCACAGCTTTTGCTGTCTGCTTTCTCAGTTTGCAATAACAGACAGCAGTGATGATGATGGCGGCATACTGATAGGAGGGGGAAGTGAGGATCTCATTCAGCGTGTGCAACACTGAGAGGCAGGGAGGACAAGGGAACGACAAACATCATCTTTCCTTCCCAAATCAGGCCAAAGCGGCCCTTTGGAGAAACCAGCGCACTGCAGTGTGTGAGCAAGTAAGGGTCTATTCGTATTAACAAATGAAGCAGCCCCCCTGTCCCTTCTGATGGCCAGAAATAACTTTGAGGCAGGGAGAAGAATGGAGGGGGTGGGGAGGTATTCTGCGATGACAGATCAGCGGGCGATTCTTCCTTAATGCTATGCATAGATTCTTTTTCATGCAGTTAATACTGTTCTTCTGGGTCATTCTGATAGAGGGAAAAAGGCTCTTAGCTTGTTTGGTATAAAAGGGAACACTTTGAGCCCATTGGAGCGCAATTATTCAGGGGGAAGCAGGACAGAGGGCCTCGGGAAATCTCTGCTAACGCTACATTTTTAAAGAGCAAATTTTGCAAATTGAACTTTCCTGCCAGACTACTGGCCTACGTGACGTCAATGCCATTCAGTGCTCAATATCAAACTCTGCGTGGTTTATATTGACCACTTCAATCAATTCTGTGTTCTTATCTGAACTCACTGAGCACTTTCCAGACTCATACTGGCTTCTAAACTTCAACTCTAAAGCCTCGTGTTTGTTTGTACACCATTGGGACTCCTCAAATCCTCAAGTCTCCACATACAAAACACACAGCCTAGCCTACACACATGACTCAACACTCTGTTTCTCTTCACTCCTTCCCAAGCTCTAAAGATTCACCTTCTGAACTATACTCTCTTTCCCTGTGATCTTCACACTCCCTCAAGTCCTATGCTTTTGCTCTTGGGAGAACCAAACTGAGTTGGCATGGCAGGTGAACTCTAATTCACCTCTCTGCTGCCTCTTCCTCCTCACCTAGACTGAACTCACAGGCCAGGGCTTTCATGTCCACCAGCTGACTGGCCTGCTGCCCATCACTGACCACTGCCCCACCATCGGCCTTTGCGCACAGCTTAGTGTCCTCCACATCTGCTCTCCTCGACCCGGCGCTGCATCGCTTGCTCATGGCTGCGTGGGCTGCAACAGACTAATGATATCAGTCTTTCTCTCTCTGTCTTTTTTCTTTGCTTTGCTCTGCGGATGGGGGTGTCAGCGTTTCTTTTTCCTACAGCGATCTGGAGTGTCGACGTTCTCTGTTTAGTCTCCTGCAGATGTGGAGCGTCGTGGTTGCTGCTGCACTCTCACCTGTCTCTGACCCCTCTCGGCCTGTCGAGGCAAGGTCCTCAGGGTGGCTCAGAGGACATGCAATGAGAGTGGAGAGCTTTCTGCTGTCTGGAAGTCTGAGGGTGTGGGTGTGGGTGTGTGTGTGTGTGTGTGTGTGTGTGTGTATATATATGTTTGTGTTCTCTCCATCCACTATAAAAAGGCCAGTGCGAGTGTATGTGTATGTCTTGTTTGCGTGACTGTGTGTGTGTGTGTGTGTGTGCCTAGGTGGAGGAGGTTGCTTCTGGTTAAAGCCATTTTCCTTGAATGAAAATATTTCAGACTTGGAGAGTGCTGTGTATGTGTGTGGGAACAATGTTTTGTGTGTGTGTTGCACAAGCCATGTAATGTGTGTGTCTACATGCACAATGTGTGTGTGCGTGTGTGTGTGTGTGTGTGTGTGTGTGTGAAAACCAAAAAAGCTGAGAAGCGGGTAAATCACAATCTGTGACCTAGGGGAACTCAGTGGCACAGGTCTGTCTCATCTGGTATGTTGTTCATGTTTCACCGCTTCTCTCCCTCTCAGCCAGAAGCACAGAAGCAGAGAATCTCTCTCCTCACATGCCTGCTCTGCTGCCCTCGGCCATCTCCGTCCAACCACGTACCACCATCCGCCCCCCGTCTACCCCCCTTCCCTCCCTGACCACATACCCCCCCGTCCCAGTGGAGCCAGTCCGTCTGTTCAATATTCCCGATGCCTCTCGCCAGAGTTTTTACACACCAGTCCCGGCTTGTCAGGCCTGGCCCATTGCGATGCAGCTCGATGCAGCTATCAAAGTTCCCCTGCCTCAGAGGAGGAGAGAGGAGAGGAGGGCGGGGGAGAAACAAAAAACGCTTTCGACCGACTGGGGAATAATTACGTCTGTGGAACTGGCACACTTTCAGGCCATTATTTAGACTGCTCAAACACCAGCAGAAGCCCTGGCCAAAGCGATGCATTTAAACGAGTGTAAATACAATGTGCTTCGGGGGTAGAATGGCAGTGGTGTAGGTTGTTTGTTTGTGAGTAGGGGGCATGTTGCAGAGAGAGCCTTGAGCCCATTCATTTGTGTGCTTTGAGGGGATAGAATTCAAAAAATGAGAATGGTTCGTGAAAAAGGGATTTACAGATTGGTACAGGAACAGAAGCAACAGTATCGTAAGTGTATGTGTATGTGCTTTAAGGGGGAGACATGCAGGATTGAAAGGATATTGGTTTTAGGTTTTAGAGAGAGTCAAAGGCTAGAGGCAGCAGGAGGCAGAGAGGGAAGCTGAGATGCCATCAAAGGAGAGTTCAAATGCAGTTCTCTAGGCTGGCAGTGCCATATGTAAAAATGTGATACAAATCTGGCCAAAGTGTGGCCTGCCATATTGCATAATGAAACAGGTCTTCATGCCAAAATCCTACCCAGCAAGAGACAAAGCCAAGGTACAACTGATGATATGTGTATGTTATGTTTATGTGTAAAGTTCTCTGTGTGTAGTATATATATATATATTATATATATGTGTGTGTGTGTGTGTGTGTGTGTGTGAGAAAGAGGAGAGAAACAGCAAAGAGACAGCAAAGCCAAAGAAACAAAGAATGACACAGAAAGAAAATATGAGGTAAACTTCAACTCCAGTTGCCCCCCTCCCCGAACCCCCCGTATCAGATGTTTGCAAATAAATTACTGTGGCATATGTCTGTGAGAGAGTGAAAACAATGTCTGATTAACTAGAGTGTCTAATTGACTGTGTGTGTGTGTGTGTGTGTGTGAGATGAAATATGTCATTAACAGCTATGGCACAGTAAGGATGATTCAGTCTGCCACTTTTGTGCTTAGCTGCCTTGACAAGGCTTAGACGTGGCATTTCACCTTCCCCTGTCCACTGACTGACACACACCACACACACACACACACACACAGAGCGATAAGTACAAACATGGTCACACAGGCCCGTGCGCACACACACACAAACACACGCACACACACACTCAACCTTTCAATCAGTCAATCATTTCCACAGTGACAGCACTGCCAGACACATAGGGAAGCAAACGTATTCGCAGAAAACCAGTGTGTGTGTGTGGTGTGTGTGTGGTGTGTGTGTGTGTGTGTGTGTGTGGTGTGTGTCATTCCTTGGAGAAGAGCCCAGAGGGGCTCCCTGTGGCATGTGATTGCAGGGGGCTCCTGCTCCTCGCCTTTTATTTGCAGCAAATTATGGCACACTCCATTAGATATGGTACAGTACTATGGTGTTCCCATAATCCATTGCTTTGGGTATCACTGTGCATACCATAGAAGACTTCTTTCAAAACTCTATCACTGACAATAGGCTGATAGGATCCAAAATGGAGAAAGAGTTCATAATAACAGTTCATGGCAACAGAAAAATAACAGAGAAATAGAATACGGTTTACGATTTACAGATATATTTCACCTGGAAATTGTGTTATAAATGTGTTACTCACATAATAATAATTACTTTATAAAGACTGTTACATTGGCGTTGCACATGCAAGTGGGTCTTTATAATTTAAGAATTTTTGGCATGGGATAAGACAGAAGATATGGGCCAAACAGTCATCAAAAATGGAGAAGGGCCTCATTCCCTATTGATGCGTCCTGTTTTCTCATACCCGCAAGCAAAGAGACATTTGTGATAAACAGTCTACTGTATGTATGAAAGGTTATGGGGGAAAAAAAACCCACCTGTACACATAAGACTACTTTTGTTCTAATGTCTGTATGTTAGAACCTTATGAATAAAAAACTGCACACATAGAACACCTTTGTAGTAAAAGTAAAGGCAACAGACACTTAGCAAATGCTTTTAGCCAGCATGGCACAGCCTTGCAACAGTGGGTTTGGAAAATGAACATGCTGAACAACTACTCGACCTCTACTGAATTGTCTTCAGTCTTTGACAATGTTAAGGGCTGTCATTTAGGCTACATTAGCAATGTGCTCACATGCTGTATATGCACAAGCCTGGCACAGGAATTGATCAGTGGTGGACACAACTTTGCGTGGTTAACTCCTGCAGGTGAGGACAGAATCAGCTTAGCTCTTGTGGACCAGGCACTGGCCACCCAAGCTACCGCATGGCAACAGTCCAGGGTGAGGTAGGGTGTGTGGTGTGTGTGTGTGGCATGCATGCGTGCGTGTGTGTGTGTGTGTGTGTGTGTGTGTGTGGAGGAGGTAATGGTGGAGGCTTGGAATGTTCCAGACTCGGAGCAGGCTGCTGCCGCCTCACTGTGAAGCGCGACGGCAGGCTGTTTGTTTGCCCGCGACTCCTCCTTATGAATCAGCTGCTAAGAGCCCCCAGCCCGTGGCTCGTGCCAAAGACACATTTCTCTGCACACTTGAGTGCCAGGCATAGCACCCTGTGGAGGTGTAAACCAACTCTACTGTAAAATAGGCATCTCACACACAAACACACACACATGCTCACAAACAAACACGCACATACATACACACAAACAAACACACACACAATACAGTCTCTCACTGAGACCAACACGCTCGCAGGGGAGGTTGTTTGGTAAAGATGGCCTGTGATCAGCACCAAAGCCCTGTGTGGTAGGTTATCGTCTCATCTTTAGTTCACCGCTGCGCTTGCAGCCTGGAGGATACAGGATAGTGTGGGGCGTAAAGAACATATTCCCTTTAAAGAACTGTAGGCTGCTCTGAGTCAACCTAAAGATCAAAGGTAATATTTTAGCCATGGGAACAGGATGCATCCTTGAGGATTGCACACACTGCGCACACACACACACACACACACACACACTCACTGACTCCAACCATGATGGGGGCTCGCAAATGCATTATTTGTGCATGTGTGCGTGTGTATGTGTGTGTTTTTGTGTGCATAAAGAGTTATGTCATTCACCTGTCCATTCAGATTCAAAGAGGAGGTTGCAGTACAGAACAAAGAGTGGAATAGGGAAGGCAATAAAAATAGGCCCTGCTGAATCTTTATTTATTTAGTAGACAACACCACAGTCTACCTTCAATGCTTTTCCTTTCTGAGTATTTTTCTGAGCTGTGCATTTGTAGGCGACACCTTACTACCCACGCAGCAGTTCTGAAGTTGAGCAAAGCCCAGACAGTAGGGCTGGGCAATTAATTGAAAAATTAATCAAAAACAGCTATCGTAACCTTTAACTAACAATGATCAAGCAGCTGACTACTAATTGTTGTTTATCATTACTGCTATTATGATTTATTTTGCACACCTGTGCATTCCACTGTGTGTATTCATGCACTGTTCCTTGAAAGCACACTACCTATGTGTTGTCATGTGATTTTGCCCAGTCCAGTCCATTAAAGATGGTTTTAATGTTTTTAAGTTCTATTGCCCAGCCATAATCATGATAAAAATAACAGTCAATATGAAAAAATACATTGTGATCAAATTTTTGTCCTATCCCCCAGCCCTACCAGAGAGTGGTGTGGGTCAAAATAACAGGAATCGAGGCAATAACGTTAAGGAAATGTGATTTCAGCTCAGATGTTTGTCGAAGGCCAAAGTTAACAAGGGGAACTGTGCAGCAGAGAAGAGCGCTCGCAAGGTTTCAGATGAAGAGACTGTGTTAACGGGGCTGAGCGTGGGCCTAAAAGAAAAAAAGAAAAATTAAATAAATAATTCCATGATTATTTGACAGGTCTGCATTACGCTGGCTAATGAATGATGGAAATGTGGCGAGCGTGCTGGCACATGAAAGCCAAATGCTCTCTCCTCCACGCGTCTGAGTGAGGTTAACAAGCTGTTGGGGCAGAGCCAAGCTAGGATGAGACGTGCCCGCCAGAAGGCCACCCCCACCCCCAAAAAACTCAAACCGAGTGCAGAGATGATGCTTTTAAAAGCAACAAACAAACAAACGAACACTTTAGCATTCACGTCACTCGCCAATCAGCGATGTGAAACATCAATATTTGCCTGGCAGAATGTAAAAGGCTTGATCTAAGCGGTTTTAATGTGGTGCTCATGATCAATAAGATAAACAGACAGAGAGTCTTCCCCTGGTTACGCTGTGTTTACGGGAATACAACTGGGCATAATCTGGTTGAATCGTTACTCATTCTAAGCGCATGAAGGATCCAACATCTGTGCTAATAAGCCGTATTAATTCACACAGGGATAACAGTGCTGGCTTATTTAAAGAGCAGTGGCAGGGTCCTGTTACAAAGGGATCAGTGCAGTGGAGGTGGAAGTGCCTGAGTCCACATTTTCTGTTTCCAGGAGGTCCTCAGAGCTGGCAGCACACTCTGGTGAAGACATCCTCCACACACACAGTTCACTTTTTACCCATTCAGGGAGGAGAATAGATCTGACATCTATGAGCAGGCCTGCTGGCACTGGTTTAAAAAGTGTCTCCAAGAGCTTGGGAGAGTAAAGAGAAAAAAAAAAAAAAGAAAAAAAAAAAAGAGAGAGAGCCTGTCTATCTGTCAGCTCTGAGACAGATCCAAGCGAATGAATTTTTCTGGTCATTAAAATCCTGACTTGGACAAACAAATAAGAGCTTCGTCTAGGGAAAAAAAACAAAAGAAAACCAGGGTCTCATGGGACCCGAAGGCGATGCGAGCGAGGTGGGTTTATGATGGATTTCCGCCGACAAATGAAAGCAGGAACAACAAATCCCGTGAGGGCGTGTGGGTTTTCACGCGCTGTCGCTGCCTGCACGCAAGAGCATCCAGAATGCTGTGCCGCTAATTCAGCCTTTCAGGCCTGGCTTTGTGGGCCCATCCACGTGAAGAAATAGAGGCAAGAGTGATAAACAAAAACAAAAACAAACAAATTGCCTCCCTCTTTCAGCCTCATCTGCTACAGAAAAGAGTGCGTCAGAACAAACACAAGCGCAAGTCGCCAGCAGCATCGTGTCACTAATTTGTGGACGTGTCTATTAGTAATTGCATGTGAAAAAAAGAGGCTTCCGGAAGGAGAAGAGTCTCTAGAAACACTTGCACATCACTCTCCCAGGCTCGGTTGTGGGGTGGTGGTGTTGTGGCGAGGGGGAGGGAGGGGGGGCGGTTGGGGGGTGGGGGGATGGTGCGACTTAGGCACGTCAAACCAAGAGGAACACGTCTGCAGACAACTTCATTAAATTTTGCCCCTGAAAGTGCTGAGAATGTGAATACTGACAACAACTCCTCAACACTTTTTTTAGTGTGTACAACCTGGAACCAGTCAATTAGGTTCTGGATATTAGTCTGCCTATTTTAAGTGCCTCAGAATGTTTGTGCCACTATTTTGAGTTCTTGCTCAACGGGGTGTTAGACTGGCTTTAAATGCTTCAAACACACCACAACACAACTTAGCTTCAAGAAAATTAGGAAGGTGATTTTGTGTGTGTGTGTGTGTGTGTGTGTGTGTGTGTGTGTGTGTGTGTGTTGGGGGGTGGGGGTGTGTGTAAGACAAAGGGGATGCAGAGCAATCGAGACCTATTTTGCATTAAACGCGAGTTATTTATCCTGTGGATGTGCTTTTAATGGACTCTGTTTATTGAATTCTGTCTATACAACAAATTTTGCATGTCCTAGCTATTTTATTAGCAAGAACGAAGACAATTTTTGACATTACGACATAGTCTCATAGCCTATTCTATTCTATTCTATTCTATGTTTCAGCAATATAACCCAATCAGTTTGCTGGTAAAACCTGTCATTAGAACAAAGTGTGGCGAAGCAGCCTTTAGCTACCATGCAGTTCAGCAATAGAACCAACCTCCAGAGGACTTCAAAAAGGCTCCCAGTGTTGGCATTTTCAAATTTAGAATAGGAACCAAGCTGTTCTCAGATACTGCCAACTACTGTATCCTTATTTAAACTTTAATCATTTATTACTTAACTTTTACTTCATTTTATTACTTTATTTCTACTATTCTTAACAACTATATAATTTATTACTTAACTTAAAATGTATTACTTTTAAATTGTATTACTTTATATCATCTATGTTTTATTTTCAATCACTTACTTTCTTCATTTTTTCTTTTACTCACTGTTCTTCACCATTATAAAGCACCATTGTAAAGCACATTAAACTACCGTGTCTGTTTGTTATGCATGTGTATTTTGTCCTACGTGGGTTTGAGCTCTGTTCTTTTTCTGTGGTAAAGGTGGTTCCACAAGTGACGGGTGTCACAGTTTGTGGTGGGCTCAGTGACACACAGTAGTTGGTTGTGGTTGCTCTGGAATTAACACAAGGCTTCGTTGTTACAGGGATTGTTTTGTGTTTAGTTGGTCTAACATTAAAACCCATAATTGCACTACTTACTGTCAGAAGACCTTGCTGTTACACCAACTGTTTTCCACTGACTTGGTCAGGGAAGTCTGATGCGGAATCGTCTCTTTGTGCTTAGGTGTTAAACACATGTGCAACACGTGTGGATTTGGTCTCATGTGGGTTTGAGCTCAGTTCTTTTCTGCAGACAGACGGTTCATTAGTGGTCTACAGCTGCTTTTTCATTTTACCCATTTTCTTTTCTTTTTTCACAACTGTTTCCATGTCATTTTATTTTCTATTATTCACTGTTCTTTGCCTTTATCTTTGTAAAGCACATTGAACTGCCTCTGTGTATGAAATGCGCTATATAAATAAACTTGTCTTGCCTGCTCAAGTGAATTTCCTGGTTTGTCCCCAAACGCATAAAGCAAAGCTAGATGTCTTTGTGAGGAGACAAGGAGGCATGAGGAATTTGTGTGCGGGGCTGTGCAGCTCCATTTGAGCGGAGCAGAGTAGAAGGTCTCGGCTGGTCTCGTGGTCATAGTGTGTTGTAGAGTAAATGGAGCTGTGTTGACATCATTGGCAGCGACAGCAGTCATGGCAGTGGCGTCAGTGCAGAAGCAGGCGCAGGGGCAGAGGCAAGAGCAGGGTTACAAGCTACACCTGCTCCGCCAAACAGAGGAGCCTAGCCTAACACTGGGGCTGGGAATGCAAAGAGAGAACTGGAGTTGCTTCCTGCTGTGCTCGTAGGAAAATTGCAGAAAATTGACAGTGGAGACACTGCTCAGTGCTGTAGATTCTGCAGAGAGGGGGAGCACACAGAGAGAGAAGGCGATGAAGGAGAGAAGTGAGAGAGAGTGAAAACAAAGAGCGAGAGACAGAGTGAGGGAGGGAGTGAGAGTGTTAAAACAGAGACTGAAAGGGAAGAAGAGAGTTAGAGTGAAGAAGACAGTGAGAGCTAAAACAGAGAGAGATAGAGTAAAAACAAAGAGAGAAAGAGAGAGAGAGAGAGCTCAAGATGGGGATGTCGCCGCAGGCTAGCAAAGCAGGCAGGCTAGGCTGGCTGGTGGAGCCGGTATGCTGTAGTGGAGCAGTAGTTCTGTGCTGAGCCGGCAGCTACAGACGTGCACAAAAGCCTGGAATCAACATAGACTGGAGGACATCATTCACTGGCCACCAGGGACGGGTAAACACCCCTGTATTAAATGGCTACTGGTGAAGGGGAAGATAAAACACACACACACACACACACACACACTCTCTTTTTCTCACTGTCCTTCTGGCTCGTTGGCTTGCTTTCTCTCTTTCTCTCTCACATGCACGCGCACACACACACACACACACACACACACACACACACACACACACACACACACACACTCTCTCTCGCTGTCCTTCTGGGTCACTTGCTTTGTCTCCCTCTCTCTCTCACACACACACACACACACACACACACACACACACACACACACACACACACACACACACACACACACACACACACACACACACACACACACACACACACACACACACACACCAAAGGAGCCAAAAGCTTTAGGGCTATTGGAAAACCTCTCATCATGGTCGCTGAACAGGGAGGGGTGCAAAGTGTGGTGCTATACGGCCTGACTCTGGCGGAAGTGTTCCCTTGGCTAGCTGAAGCTGAATCATGAAGCTTAGGAACTCGCAGTCCCACAATATTTACCCCCGAAACATTCAAAAACACTTCTTCAAAATACGGCTCTGTCACACCAACAGTGGCCACTTAATAGAGCTATTTGTCATTTGGATGGCTAGACGTTCATAGTGACTCTCTGGGCACTCTCATACACACATCATTTAACTATCATTATTCAATCACTCACAAGCCCACCAGGCATCTCTCATTATAAACAGTCCACTTGTAAAGCGATACTATGAAGTTGGAGCTGTAAAACATGAGAAATAGCTCTCTAAAAGGGACACAAAACCTTTGTGGAAGAGTCTTACTGGCACTGCTAGAAGATGCTTACTGGTGTTTGATGACAACACTGTCAGCAATGTCACGCTGTAACTAGATTTTATGTTATTTTGTGGAGGTTCCATCCCCTCCACCCAGAACTGAACAGCACAAATCCTGGATGACTGGTGGGAAGAACATGTGTTTATCCACCCTTCATATGACTACATGCCATCCAAATGAATCTGGAGATGGTACCAAAACAAATCATCTGACAAAAAGGATAGCTTAGTGTCAAAAAGTTACATAGTGCTGCTTTAAGTTGTTCCCCTGCATTCTGGTGATGACCCAAACCAGGGCATCACTGTTGGCACAGCACTTACGTTGCCATGGTTGACGAAGCCGTGTTTCCTGGCGATCCTGTCAGCTTCGCGGGCGCCCCCAGCAACATGCACGGCCCAGGAGTTGGAGTAGGTGCCGGCGACGGTTGGGCCAATGGAGGTTTCGGCTTCAGCTGCGGCGACAAAGGCCCCGTGGCCCCCCAGGGCCCTCAGGTGGAGGAGGAGGTGGAGGTGGAAGAGGAGAAAGGGGAGCAGGAGAGCCCCAGCGTGCAGCAGGCCCAGCCGGGCATCCATGAACGGGGGGGCTGGGTCTCTGGCAGCCGGAGGGGAGGAGGGGCAGAGGCTGCTCACGCTCAACCCCTGCAGGCTTCTATGGAGAAATACACGCAGGACCTGCAGGGGATGGACAGAATGACATAATCACTTTAAACCGGTCACCACACATACACACACACACAAGCTTACATACACATTACATGATGATGAAAGAATCTCTCTCTCTCTTACAGACACACACACACACACACACACACACATCTCTCTTTCTCATCCCCACATCCAGAGATACTTTGTCTTGTCTCCTCAAGACTTAAAGCAAAGCTCTATGACACCCTGTCATCCCTGAGCCTGTCAAATCTGAACTTCCCATCTTTAAAGCAGAAACAATATCTGGGATCTGAGATGTCTAATGTAGTCTGCCGTCTAATGGATGAGCCAGCACAAGAGGAGACACACACACCTTGTCTCTCGAGCCAGACTGTTGTTAGGTAGTCAGACTCTCATTTCAAATAAACACAGCCAAACACCAGCTTGGCCTGCCATACAAACCAACATGAAAAACAAAATCCACCTTGAAGCTCTGGAAGTCATTTGTAAACCTGAACTTGCATCGATTGCTTCTTTTCTGAAATCCCTCAAAATGCCATTATCATTTCTTTGTTAAACTAAAATAAATTTTCAAAATGCAATAACCGTTTCGTTTTTGCCCCCCCCACTTGGCAGTCTGCTGTCGTCGTGACTACTTCAGTAAATGTAAGTTTACATCTGCTGCATCTATTTATGCTGTTTCTGGATGCACTTACCCCCCTGTTACCCACATCCAAAACAACAATTGTCTGAGCAGCTGCCTTGGCATGGCTCATCCTCTGCATTCCCAATTTTGTGAACATTTATGCACAAAACAGACTTTTTTAATTCTGAGCAAAAGTAGTCTGTAGCAAAAACTACGTGCAACCACCTCACCCCTTCCCTTCCAAATTCCCTACTCCCTCCAGCTGTGCTGCAAACACATAGGGAATCGTCTTCCAGAAACTTTGAAGTTTGGCATGCTTCCCTACATGCTGCATGAAACGTTCTTGAGAGAAACATAACCCATCCCCACCATCACACACACACACACACACACACACACCGTCTCATTTAATCCTCACAAATTACCTGCTGCCATCTAATACACTTAACATATGGCAAAATGATACTCAACACTCATTAATCAAACGAATGCTCATGATGGCTATTATGAGCAAGCCCTCTGTGTAGTAAGATTTGAGGTGGGACACACTCCTGGTTGACACAGCTGCACGCACACACACACACACACACACACACACGGAGCAGCAAATTTGAGTAAAGTGAACTCATTAGCCAATCAGTATGACTCACATATTACCCGGCCTCATTCGGCTCCGCTGTGCTTATTATCGAGAGGGCTTAGTTATTTCAGCTACAAGGAGGCCTGCCAGGCTAGTTTTTCAAGAAACCAGCTCTTCCTGTGGTTCACGATGGCAAGACAGACCGCAATGAGCGGAGAGAGGATGAAGAAAAAAAACCTAGACATGGCAGGCAAAGCTGGGACGGAGCTCATCATGACAGATAAAACACAGTTCTGCATGGGAACAAGAAGGATGGAATGTCTCTGAACACTCTAATTTAAATTTTGCAGTGCCAGCTTCTTTACAACCATTCATCTTGCTTAGAATAGTCGCTGTGAAACGTCAGCAGAATTGTTGGTGCACACAGTCAAGTGTACGTGCTTCTGGAGCATTCAACATCCAAAATGCCTGAATCTACAAATGAGGAAGCGCCTCTGAATCTGGAGGATGGCACGTTGGAACATCTGGAAACTATCGGACTATCAAGTGGTCATGGGAAAACGACACCACCACAGCTCAACTTCTGTCATGACAAAAATATGAAATAATCAACTGCTGTGAGAATAACTCTCCGACGTCAGGGCCAAATCGAAATAGTTTCCTTAAAGACTTAAGGGGTGATGTCTGGGGGAGGTGGGGGTGGGAGATGATGCCTGTCAGTGTCAGGAGCCTGAAAAGCATTGTGGGATGTCTCTCTCTAACCAGCTGCCGAATGCAGGTGGCAAACTCCAGGCCTGGAAATCGCTAGCCTAATTAAAAAGCTGGCACAGAGCAGGTACAGGTGGGCACTGAGTGGGCACGTCAATGGCATCACAACCACACAACGTCACAACGTCATGGTCACATAGTCTTAAGGGAGACGTTACAGTCTCCCTGTTACAGTCTCTTAGGACCACTAAAGCATTTGATCAAAATGTGTGACTGACAACATGTGGGCAGAAGGCGGGGGAGGGGGGAGGGGGGGATTGTCATTACCCAGTTTGCCTGAATATGCCTTTCTGTAACTTTTCAAACATCAGAGATCAGAGCAGTTACATTTGAAGTGGCAATTACGCAGACACGGAAATGCTTTCTGACTACAATCTCCCCATTCAGCCATGTCTGAACAACAGCTGAATAATAAGATTTTCCATCTCAAGTGCCAATTAAAGTGGGAAAAAGTGGTGGCCTAATTCAAGCGCCGTCGCCCGAAGCACAAAGGGAGATTGCTAATGGCTTCTGGAATCCCAATTGAAATCTTTTTAATGAATTGTGATTACATATGTTAGAACCATTACACTCAGCAGCTTTGACTGTCGGTCGCCTTGATTCCAATCTGAAGACGTGTTTACCAGAGAATGTCATTTCATGGCCCACTGTTTGAAAAAAAAAACAAAAAAAACGGAAGAACAGAGCGGTGCTCTGATCTTTTCTCGACCTGATTCCACCTCATCAGACACCATTCAAACTAGAGCTGAAAGACTCCTTTTGTTGTTGCCTTCAGGGGAACTGATCTTTTGTGTCTGTTTTCTGCCATATCTAGTTGGTGTCACAAAGCAGAGAGGGGCCTGAAGGAATAAATCCACTAACCTTATAAAAAGTTCAAGGACGCTCAACTGAAGTTGTAGGCCCATCAGTGAAAGCCCTGATGCTAAGGCTGTAGCCTAGTGCAGGGCTTTTTTTTTTACGGACCAAAGACACTTTGGTAAACATAGATGGCACTTTGGTAAACATTAACACGTGGTCTATAATACATACTCTGTAATATGTCAATAGTAAGTCAATAATGTAATAATTAAAGGCACACCAGGCAATGTTTTTAGGTTAATTTACCAGCTTCGTAGTCACTTTGATGATTAATTGGCTCATTATCAGGTGAATGAAGGCTCTCTCGGCCACCCCTAACGTTGATTTTCGCGGTTATTACACTTGCAGGATCTTGCAGGTGAAGCGGTAAAAATGAAACTAAACTAAACCGAATTCACGTTTATTACACTACGAAAGTCATTGCTGGTTCCTGTTCTTTGGTTTGCACACTCATTCACATAGATTGGTGAGAATGCACAATGTTGTTGCTACTTTTTTTTTTTTTTTTCAAAAAATCAGTGACTGTAGGGGGAGGGGAGCTCCAGAGGTAAAAACAAACAAACAAACAAACAAACAAACAAACAAACAAACAAAGTCTTGTCTGGTGTGCCTTAAAACAGATTTAAGACAATGAATGCCTCTGCAATAGTGGAATACTGACACTGTTCTCTACCATTTCTGTCAAGACAATTATCTTCCCATGCTTGATCACTAAATCTGGGACGGTGGTAGCGTAGCAGTTAAGGAACTTGCCTAGCGTGCAAGCAGCCTGAAAAGTTGTGGGTTCGAATCCCAGCTGCCACCGTTGTGCTCTTGAGCAAGGCACTTAACCCTAAGCTGGCCTAGGGGAGACTGGCCCTGAACCTGACAAAATGTAAGTCCCTTACATAAAAGCATCTGCTAAATGCATCAGTATAAATGAATCTAAAACACATGTAACTGAATGAGCATAAAAGGGACTCCTTAGTAACGATTAAACAAGGAAACATATCCAACGCATTCATGATTGCGATAACAACCATGCAAATACAAACATACCTTTCACATGACACTGCATATAGGCCAGGCTAATTCTAATCGCTTGTCCAAATATTTTGCATCTTTCTGGACGCAAAATATTACGTATTATTTGTATGATGCCAATGAGAAACAAGCAGGCAGCCAAGACAATGATGTTTCAACTTTATCGATTGCACTAATCAAAGAAAAGAAAAGGCTACCTACAACAACAGCAATCAATGTTGGCAAATAAAAAAAGGCACAGTTGCCAAATGGAGAAGCAAGGAGTATTTAAGATAATTTATTTTGTCATTTTAAAACAAATGCCCAGGTCTCTTCTCATTTGTCTTTTCTCCCAATTTCACACTCTGCCAGTTATCACATATTTCACAAGGTTCCGTCATGGAAACACGTGTATTTTTATCCAGGGAAGAATACCTCATTTCCTTTAATAGAAATGTTGTTTCACAGTTGCTACCTTGCTTCCTCCTAAAAACTGAACAATGGAGAGGTCTGATTTTTTTGTCAATCTCAATCCTAGATATCATCAGAGAACTGAAACTTTTTGTGTAACACCAACCTGGATTCTCTCTGTCTGTGATGATGCATAACCCTGTGATTGTAATTGTGTCAACTTAACAGTGCAAAATTAACCATAATCACAAAATCATCTTACTAGATGATTTCCACCAAGAAATGGATAGTTTCCAGTTAAAATATTTTCCACCTAGCTTAGTTATTTTCTTCACCCCATTGGCAGACCTCAAATAAGGAAGGAAGTAAGGAAGAAATTAAATTAGCTGTATGACTAAACCACATGACTGGTCATGTATGTTGTTTTTAAAACAGCTTTAGTTTTGTTCTGCTGCAGCAAACTAGCCTACATAATGGCAGACATTACCGTATTAGCCCGAATATAAGATGATGTTTCCCTACAAATACTTCTTACAAAAATAGTGTGTGTGTGGGGGGGGGGTTGTCTTATATTTGCTAGACAAAAATCAGGGGCACTAAATAGGACAATAAATACAAAGGGCACCTAAAGCGATATTTCTGTTAAATGAACCAGCAGCATCTCATAGGCCTACAACAGTGCCACGTGCGATGGAGAGGTAATAGATTATCTTGAACAATCAAAATTAGCCTTGAGTGGTGTAAAAGAATGACTGGGTTTACAAGCACTTCAGTATCCCTTGACCTGATTTTGATCATATTCAGGATATGGCGTTAAAATGCGCAAAATACCGGGACACAGAAGTGCATTCTCTCTCACTGCATGACTGAACAAATCTTGCCCAGCACCCGCACAGACTTTGAGAACTGGAAAAGCTGTCATTTTCAGCTGTATGCCTGCGATCAAACTAAGGAATACCCCCTCAATCTAACAGGCAATGCTGATCAAACGTCAGTGTTTTTAGACATGCTAACACCTGTTACTACTGCAAAGAAAGATTGAAAATTATTTATGGGGGACATTAGAGAAGGCTACTGTTCATTCAATTTAAATGTGTCAAATCTATTCACAATATCAATTACCTTGATCTCATGCTTTAATTTAATGATGTGTAAAAAAAAAAAATAACAATAACTTGAGTTTTCAGCTTTTTCAAATAAAAAAATGTTTCTATATAAACTTGGTTTCCAAAAAAGTTGTTTGAGTCTGGAAAAGGGGGGTTTTCTTATATTCAGGCCCATATGGCAAATAACAGTATAATGCTTACTAATGCCTTGGTTCACTTTGCAAGTTTCTGCACTATGCAAATGTGAAGGCAACTAACCAGCGACCCAGCCATCTACTGAGAGGCTAGCTGGAGCAAAGACAGGCTGGCTGGAGTGATGTTGGCTGGAGAAACGTGCTGGAGTGGACTGGCTTGTTATTTAGACTTCAGAGACTGCATGGATGAGGCCGCTGGTAGTCTAAAGCGAACGCTGTTTATTCTATCTCTCTTCCTGATGCCATCTCACCATCAGGTGTGGCACTTGCAGACTCCTAAGCTATGGCTCATTGACTTGATGCCCAATTCAGGATGGTGTGGCGGGGGTGGGCAGAAGCTCTCCTTATTATGGTCCTAATGAGAACAACTGGAGGGAAGCCATGAGTGTGCCGGTAACTTTGCACAGCATACGGTAACAACAGCTACCCTCCTCCTAATGCCAAGGATAATGAAAATGATGTGTTATCACTGCCATTGCCAAAAAGACACGTGGAAAAAAAAACATTAGCTAAATGTAGTTAGCTCTCCGAGATAACAAATAAGAGTGCTTCATTGGGAGATTTCCCTGTAGAGCTTCCTGGCACAGAGCAGATAGACTACGACGAGCTTTACAGGGGTGGACCAGCTAAGCCTGAGCTCCATCTATCTTCATTTCAATAAACTCAACTTGCAGCCTCGCACGGCCTGGAGTTCCAATAGTATTGCCTCCGTTATTGCCGTTATTGCATTTTCTGAGTCACATTTAGAGTCCGTGAATAATTCAGCAGTCACAATGAAATCTAATTTCTACACAATTTAGACGTCCACATACCTGGGCACACGAGATACCCCTCTGGGAAGACCTTTCCTTGTCACACCAGGGAAAGCGCAATCTTGGCCACACGGGCCGCCGCCAGACAGGGCACGTCTCTGTGCAGCGTGACCTTTGATGACATTAGAAAGAGAGAGTGCACCTGCGGTGCCACGGTGACTCATTTAATCTGACCAAACAGTCTCTTGCGAACACGCACACACACTTTTTCTATCTCTGCCTTTCGCCATGGGTTAGTGATTTATTTAGGACAGACAGACACCACACAGCATATTCCATAGCCTAACGAATACATATAGCCTACTATAGCCTTCGAACACATTTTCCTATACTTTGTAGCAATTTTAGCACCTCCAGTCTCAGTAGTTAAGGCCTGTTGGGTTGGTTTATCAGCGGCGGAGGTTTCAACTTACCCCAAGCGACCGGGGGTCTTTCAACACACCTCCACGGCGCTCTCTGCTCTGCACGCCGAGAGGAATTTCTCAGACGCGTGGCGGTGACAGCTCAAAGCATTGAGCCGATGAATAGCGCGCAAGGAAGAAAACACGAATCCTGTGTTGAGCGCACTAACTAGGCTAATCTTGTCATCTGCTGTAAGACTTGATCCGATTGAAAGCAGAGCCACCTTGACAAGAACGCGTCGAGAAACACAAACTGATTAAGGCAGTCCATTCAGGTGACAACGTCTTTCTCTCATATCGCCCCACAAACCAAGTGAAATACAGATGCAGATAATTGCCTCTCCTGTGATCTTTCACATTATGCAGCTTCGATTAAAACACTAAAATTTAATACGGTTCAATCTGACCCTCACTTATTTTAGAGCGCAATACTAATGACGCTCCGAAAGTTGAACACAAACACCACCTCCCTGAAACCCAACGGAGACAAAACAACGTTAAAAGGCGAAAGAGCGTGGCTCAGCAACAGCTCTATCACCCAGAGCTCAACTCTTCAGCATGAGTACTGATAACGTTACTTCTTCATTTTTCAACCTTATGCAAACAAGTTGTGAAGTAAGAAAGAGCTGTGCTCTCTCAATAAAGCAACACAGTAACCTACTGCATTGGCGTTTACACCTTCCGGACATAAAGTTTAATGTCGTAGCCCGTTAGGGGCTTCATCCGGCGTGCATCAAACCAACAAGCAATTCGACATCTTACACGATCGAAACCGCGCTATGGCTAACGGCAGATTTTAAAGTTACCTGCTTTTCCTCAACGGAATGCGTTCATCCTCCTCGCACACGAGTCGCCACTGCCCCTGGGCTCCCCTACGAGCAGAGGCGTTGACAGTTCTGTAACAGGGATGTCATGTCCAGTTATCCCTCGGCAGAGTGAAATGTATCGTATTTCAGACCGTGTCCAGCCTTTCTTCCAGCGTGGCTCCCACCCGTTTCACTTGACAGTTCATGTGAGGCAGGAAGTAATGAGAATGAGCCTGCTAGTTCGCACACATTCCAGTGGATCCTGTGGACCCAACAACCTACAACACTCCACACAGCTCACATCACTATAAGCATTGAGGCTATGACAAACTTTCGACAGTTGTATCATTCAGCTCCATACTGTTTACCACAGACCCCCACCTTGCTGTATACGATGAGTTTCACCAGTTCAACCAAATTCATTTCTGGTTCTAACATTTATAGACAAGCCATAAGACAACACGTTCCCCTCACGATGTGTAGTAATTATGGTCTGCAAATCCCAGGAAGTACGTCACAGTGCAATCATAGGTTAAAGAAAAAACAAAACTCAACCCCGCGAATACTTGATCTATGCTGCCATCTCGTGGATTGCGTTGGGAAAGCATTTCTATCGCAACGAGATTACTGACACATGAGGGCCTGTTAGGTAAACATTCCTATCAATTTATTTCACATTAATCAGTGATCGCTTTTTTTGGTAAAACCTATTAGTGACCCAACATGTCAGGATATGATAAAGGATGAGAAAAAAAGAAAGTGATTATTCTGAATTGCCATCGAAAGTAGGCCTAGAGCATAATTAAGTTTGCACAGCGGGAAAAACAGAACTGTCCTGTGAGACTGATATCTGATACATTTTAATAATTCTCATTATTTTCAGGGTGTATGTTGCAGAGTGCAGAAGTGCAGTAAAAGGTGTGCAAGCTACAGGCTGGATTAAAAAGAGAGCAAACAAGGCCGTATCAATAGTTAGTAGGCTGAATTTGAGATATGCAGCACACACATCCAGGCCAACAGACTGCTGGTGAAATGTGAAATTATTTTATAGCACTTATGACAACCAACCTCATTTTATTTTTCAGCTCTGCAGAAGTGTATCTGGTGTAGGTGTAATTGCCTGAGTCTATACAACAATTTAAGGCAAATATGCTCCACAGAATGGCTGATAACATAGGACACAAACATCCAAGCATGTGCCTGAACCCTATGACATGATGACCGCACTTCACTTACATCATTTTATTTAACATGTGTGACATTTGTGTACACATATAGTATATTTCTTTCTTTTATATCATATCTATGCATTCGAAATTCTTTTGTGCAATTGCACTTTTTCATTTTTTTCAGATGTATTGCATCCAAATGAATCAGCACAGAAGGATGACCCGGGCCCCCCAGTTTGGTCGCTAGAGGGTGCAGTAGCAGTGAGGTTTGAGTTGTGTTTAGTCAGTCAGCTCGACTAATGCTAGAAACAGGCAGGCAGACTTGCCAGCCCGCTTTCAGCTGCGTCTGATAGCACGGACCAAAGTTATCCCGGAATAACGGCAGCACGCATGTGCCGTCAACCCGGATGTAGAAATATACCCGTTCTTCTTCCGACCTTGTTTTTGATTTCACCTTAAAAATGTCAACATGAACACTGATTTCATTTTCATTCGTATTACCTAAATAATTAGACTGGTCTGATCCGGGTCAGGATTCGAAGAGACAGCCGTGATA